>JAEVFF010000388.1:334916-384864 GCA_018901945.1 Pugionium dolabratum
TCGGCGACGGTTACCATTATTTTTCCGCCGTCGATGGTCATCTCTCTTCCCTTTGAAGAGTTTGTGTCGTCGATCTTTGTCGACGGTTTCTCTATCTTATCAATTAATCAACCAACCTTTTTCTCCTTTAAATAATCATCCTCCAAAAACTTCCTTTCTTCTTCTTCACAAATTTATTTCGCCTACAATGTCGGATTCAATAACAAAACAAATGCAAGACATAACTTTGGGAATTTCAGAAGAGCCGATCACGTTACCGGCGGAGTTGTGCACACAAGCGTCAAATGAAACAAGATTTTCTCTAATCGGGAAACCTGTAAATTCCCGCAAACAGAATCTTCGAGCCTTGATGACAACTCTTCCCCGCCTCTGGAGCGCCGGCGAAACAATCGTATCCCGCATTATTGAAGGGAACAGGGTACAGTTTCTATTTGAGACAGAGGAAGGGTTGATCTCTGTCCTTCGCCGGAGTCCGTGGTCTTTCAACGACTGGATGGTCGTTCTCCAAAAGTGGGCTCCGGATTTGACAGATTCCGATTTACTTCACATCCCGTTCTGGTTTCAAATACGTGGAATACCGCTCCAATTTTTGACATACCGTATGGTGATGCACATTGGCGGAACCCTTGGTGTTCTTCTCGAATCTGATTTCAACGCAGACGGCGCCTCCCGTGTCGAATTTGTCCGGGTGCGAGTGCTGTTTAATATCGGAAATCCTCTCCTCTTTCAGAGGAAGTTCCATTTTGAAGATGTGGAAATCGTTCTTCGATTTCGCTACGAGAAATTAAGGAACTTTTGCACTGTTTGTGGGATAATCTCACACGATTCCTCCGAATGCCCGACATCCGCTATTTCACCTTCTCCCAATGCCGACAACGGTGGTGATGACGACGATGACGCAAATCCCTCGGGCCCTCCTGATTCGGTGGAGAAACGTGTTCTCCTTCTGGAATCCCCATCAAATCCCGATGTGGGTCATGAGGCAAAACGTCGCAAAGCAAACCCACTATCATCTCCTCCAGGATTTTCCGGCCATCACCTACCAGGTATGTTGCCGGAAGTAGGTTTTGGTAGTGAACGGTTCATTAGTGTGTACGGACTAAACTGGTTTACACCATGGGTTAATCAATTTTATTATTATAGGCTTCTCATTAAACCAGAATTAATTAATAACATAATGTTAATAACTAAACCACCCTCTATTTCGATTACATCAATTATTTGGTGGTTAATCCCAAAACCGGTTATCTATGGTTTGGGTGGTATTTACCAACATTATGATTTCGGTTTAGTCCTCACATTAAACCGTTTTTTGGGTGATACACGTATGAGAATTTTAGGTGAAGGTTCGGTGGGCCATAATCCACCGGGATCAGTATGAATATCGGATTTTGGAACTGTCGGGGTTTAGGAGGGTCTCTGGTAGTTCGACGCCTTAAGGGAATAAAGAAGTTTTATTCCCCGGACGTACTCTTCTTGGTGGAAACGAAGAATAGTAATAATGTGGTACATGATGTCGCTGCAGTTTTAAATTATGACTATGTAATGTGTGTCCCCCCAAAAGGAATTGGTGGAGGTTTAGCTTTGTTGTGGAAAAATTCTGTTGATATATCAGTTGTAAGTTCAGACGAGCGACTTATCGATTGTAAAATCAGTAATAAAGGTTATGAGTTCTATTTGTCATGTATTTACGGACATCCTATCCGAAAATTCAGATCAAATCTTTGGGAAAGATTAGAACAAATAGCTACTTGTCGGAAAAATCCTTGGATGATGTGTGGGGATTTTAATGAAATCCTTCACTCCCATGATAAACTTGGCGGTGCTGTAAGGGAACCATGGAGTTTCGTGGACTTCCAACGAATGGTTAGTACAACTATGATGTCTGATTTAAAGTTTCGAGGAAACAATATGACATGGGCTGGTAAACGGAATAATCATTTAGTACAGTGTTGGTTGGATAGAGTAATGGCTAATGATGAATGGAAAGCCTCTTACCCTGCATCCTTTGTTGAATATCTGGATATGATTGATTCGGACCATCGTCCAGGCATAATCCATATCCGAAAACACTCAGAAGTAGGGAAACGGTTATTCCGATATGATCCGAGATGGGCTAATCACAAAGATTTTAAGACTACTGTTACTACCAGTTGGAATTCTTTGGGAACACTTTCCTCTTCTGATCTGTTATCTAGACTTACTACCTGCCGGAAACATTTGGCGGTTTGGAAAAAGAATTGTTTTGTTAACTCTGCTATTCGGATAAAGGAGATAAACTCAGCTATTGATCTAGCTAGGACAAATCCGAATGGTACGCCATCTACTATCTCCATGTTAAAAAAGGACTTAGTTCAGGCCTATATGGATGAGGAAAACTATTGGAAGCTTAAAAGTCGTAACCAGTGGCTTAAAGAGGGTGATCGGAACACGAAGTTTTTTCATGCTGTGACAAAGAATCGACGATCACGCAATACTATTACATCCATTAAAACGGATAATGGAACTGAGGTTTTTGGGAATAATGCGATCGCCCGACAAGCGCAACATTATTTCTCAAACCTATTTCAATCTTCTTCAGCAGGAAATATGGAATCAGTGCTTTCGAAAGTGGAAAAAGTAGTTTCTGATAGTATGAATGACAAATTGACATCAAGGGTTACAAAAGAAGAGGTTTACGCAGCCATTTCCTCAATTGGAGCTTCTAAAGCTCCAGGTCCTGATGGTTTCTCGGCCTCTTTTTATCAACAAAATTGGAGCATCGTTGGAAATGCGGTCGTTCAGGAAGTGGACCGTTTCTTTCAGACAGGAGAGATGATCTCGGAATTTAATCATACAAATATATGTCTAATTCCTAAAGTAGATTGCCCTGTTTCTATGAAGGACTTTCGGCCTATCTCACTTTGTAATGTGATTTACAAAGTCATCTCCAAAGTTTTAGTACTGAGATTAAAAAATTTACTCGGTGACATCATCTCTGAAAATCAGGCAGCTTTTATCCCGGGTAGACAGATTACTGACAACATATTGATCGCCCATGAAGTCCTGCACTCCTTACGTGTTCAAAAGATATGTTCAACACAATTTATGGCAGTTAAGACAGATATGAGTAAAGCATACGATCGGATTGAATGGAATTTTCTAGAAGCTGTTTTACACAGGAAAGGATTTTCTCCTCAATGGATAAATTGGATCATGAAATGTATAACAACAACGTCGTTCTCTATTCTTATCAATGGGAGCCCATATGGTTTTTTTCAACCTTCACGAGGTTTACGACAAGGAGATCCTTTATCACCTTACCTATTCATCCTGTGTGCTGATGTTTTAAGTTCTTTGCTTCGGTCAGCTGAAAGGGAACGCATTATTCAACCTCTCAGAGTTAATCGGAACGGTCCACCAATTTCACATCTGTTATTTGCGGACGATTCTTTATTTTTTATCAGAGCTGACAGACCGAATGTTATGAGTCTTCTACACATCCTTCAGGAATATAGTAGAGTATCGGGACAGAGCATTAATATGGACAAGTCATCAATAATTTTCGGAAAAAAGGTTTTCCACCATACCAGAAGTTACATCCACCAAATTCTGGGAATACGAAATGTCGGTGGGGGAGGACAATATTTAGGATTGCCCGAGCAGTTTAAACGAAACAAAAGGTACATGTTTCGATACATTTTGGATCGTGTACGTTCTCGCATATGTGGCTGGCAGGCAAAGTTTTTATCTCATGCGGGGAAGGAAATCCTGATCAAATCAGTTGCTTTCGCAATGCCAGTTTACTCGATGAATGTTTTTAAACTACCTCTGGAGATTTGTCATCTTATCAATAAGGAATTATCTTGGTTTTGGTGGGGTTCATCTTCTAATCATCGAAAGACACCTTGGGTTTCTTAGAGGAAAATGGCTACCCCAAAGATAATGGGTGGATTGGGTTTCAGAGACTTCCAACACTTTAACCAAGCTCTACTGGCAAATCAATGTTGGAAAATTCTACACAGGCCGAGCTGTCTCCTTTCGAGAATTTTAAAATGTCGATACTACAAAAATGGGAATTTTGTTTCTGCTAAACTGGGTACCCGTCCTTCTTTTGGTTGGAGATCTCTTCTTCATGGGCTTTCCTTACTTGTTTCGGGTATGCGAAGGACAATTGGTAATGGATCTGATACTAAGATTGGTGATTCAACTTGGCTACCAGTTACACCACCCAGACATCCACATTTACTTCCATACACAAATCCATCACTAATGATTGATACCCTTATTAACAGACAGACCGGAAATTGGGACGAGGAGGTTATGAAAGACCTTATTGAAAGGGAGGATCATCATCTTATACATAAAATTTTCTTACCGCAGATCCCCTCTACTGATGGGTGGCTTTGGAAATTTTCAGATAACGGTATATACTCAGTCAAGTCTGGTTATCGGCTAGCCATGGAGGGCTCACTTTCCGCCCTAACACATTATCCTCCCTTGGTACACCATCAGGATCTGGCTAAAGTGATATGGTCTCTCAAACTACCACCAAAAATCCTTCATTTCACCTGGCGTCTCTTGTCTAGGGCGTTACCGCTTAAATCTCATTTATTTCACAGGAAGATCACTACAGACTTTAAATGTATGCGATGTTGTGACAATGAAGAAACAGAGCTTCATACGTTCTTCCTCTGTCCTTATGCCCACAAACTATGGAGGAGGTTGGGTATTTTAACCTCTTCGATTTGCGACTCCAACACAACCCTCCAGGATAATATCAGATTCTTGATTGCTAGCTATGGCTTGTGCCAAGCTGATTCATATCAAAAATATCAACCTTTCTTCCTATTATGGCGACTTTGGAAATCAAGGAATGATCTTTTGTTCAATTCCAAGGATATCTCGGAAGATTTTCTACTACAACAAACTATAGACGATGCTTTAGAATGGATGACTGTTATGACACCGAATAGTCATGATCACACTATTGCACACCACACGCCACAATTATCTGATACTCAATGGAAAGCTCCACCATCAAATTGGGTTAAATGTAATTATGATGCTGCCCATCGTTCAGGTACTTCTCCCTCAGGGATGGGTTGGATTATCAGAAATGAAAAAGGTTTTTTTCAACAAGCAGGAAGAGGGAAGTTTCAGGGTCGTTTCTCAGTCATCGAGGCAGAGTTCACTGCTTTAATTTGGGCTATCCAATCCACCTGGGCTTCCGGTTTTAAATATGTAATTTTTGAAGGGGACAACTTGAGTCTGAACAATCTGCTCAACCATAATGGAACTCATCTACACTTGCAGTATTATATAAGTACGCTTCAACAGTGGATTCCTCTTTTTCACGGAATTCAATTTATACATAAACCGAGATCATGTAATCAAGCAGCAGACACTCTAGCTTCTACAGCAATCACGGCTTCTGTTGATTGGAATTTATTTATTTCTTGTCCTCTGTTTTTACAACCGCTTGTAAACGATGATATTTCTTAATAAGTATATGTTTCGATGAAAAAAATAAAAATAAATAAAAGACGAATTGAATCGGTGTGACTCTTGCTGCAATTCATATTTTTTTACTTCTTGAATCCTGTTTTTAGGTGGATGATCATATCGAAAGTTCTGTATACCAATACATAGCTTGTAATCCAATCTATACGATTGACTTATTAATTATTTAAGGATAAAGCTTAAGAAAGTGAAATAATCCATCTCACAACATGAACACATGTTCTGTCTTCTTCTATTTTCTACCATTAATCTCTTCCATGAACCTGTTCAAATCATTGTAAGACGACCCTCCTTCCTCGACAGCGGCTTTAGCCATATCTCTTAGTTTCTTAGCCCGTATCCGCCTTTCCTCTGCCTCTTCACCAGCTATCACTTCTCTCACAGCCTTCTCCACTTTCTCTCTACTAATCAACTTTCCTTTTTTCACCAATTCCGTGGCTCCTACGTTAACTCCTATTCTCAACACTTTTGTCAATAGCTTCTCATTGTAGAATTGTTCAGCCCCCATCGGCCAAGTAACCATTGGCAGACCTGCAGCAATGCCTTCCAAAGCTGAGTTCCATCCGCAATGCGTAACAAATCCTCCAACCGCTTTGTGGTCAAGTATCAGCACTTGCGGCGCCCATCCGCGTATTATCAGTCCTTTCCCTTTTGTCCTCTCCTCATACCCTTTAGGCAACCACTCTTCATTTTCACCTGTATCAACCTAAGTTAATATACAAGGACTTCAAGCTAGATATAACAACGCTTAAGCATCTATAAAGGCATTACCTTGGTTTTCAGTTTTCCTAACCACCCAGATGAAGTTTTGTCCAGAGCCTTCAAGACCCGCAGCTATCTCAAGTAGCTGTTCGTTTGTCAAGCTAGTTCCGCTGCCAAACGACAGGTACACTACTGAACCAGGTGTCTTAGACTCGAGCCATTTGAGGCATTCCTGCTCATCAATAGTTGCCTTTTTCCCTCTTCCTGCTTTCTCTGCAAACTCTCTGTTGCATAGAGAAAGCGGACCGATATGCCAAGCTCTTTTCGCCACAAAACTACGGTAAAAATCAGCATAAACCGATTCCAGCTCGTAGAAGCTATTCACCAAAACACCAAAGCTAGTTGATTCTGATTCTCTAACCTCTTTCATAAACTTTCCCATTGGTGTTTCTTCTTCCGCAAGATTGGCTTGCTCTTCTGTGATAATTATGTCCCCTGGGAGATCAGGGATTACGAAAGGAGTAGAACTCGTAGGGACTTTCTTGTGTGGCTTATGAGTCCTCATGCTATAAGAACAACACAAGGAAAAGAAAGATGTGCCGTGGAACACAAGTCTTGGTACACCAAACTTCTCAGCGGATTCTGTCGCCCAAGGGAAGAACATATCGGCAACAATACAACTCGGTTTGGTTGTTTCGATGAAATTCTCCAACTGCTGTTTCATATACTTGGCAGAGAAAAGAAGTTTAAAGAACAAATCACCTGCATCAGGTTTTTGGTACGAGTTGATGAAATCCACGTTTTCGCATCCGTCAGGTAATCCCAGCTCTACACAAGGAAAATCGAAAATCTTGATTTCTATTTCGAGATCAGGGTTCTGTTTCTTGAATGCTTCAATGGGGTTTTCGAAATGCTTAGAATTTCTTGGTGTGGTGAGAAGGGTTGATTTGGCTCCTCTGCTCGAGAAAAGCTTGGCCATGTCTAGAATAGGAATCATGTGTCCATGAGCCATGAAAGGGAAGAAGAGAACATGAATCCGCTCAGAGACTTCGTTGTTCATGTTTGGTTGCAGATTCCAAATCTGGGTTTTACAGAAAGAAAACGAAAAAGAAAATGTTAATTTTTGCAGATCGAAGAACTGAAATGTCTAATTCGACCAGGAAAAGAAAACAAAGATCACTTTGGTTTCTTTTTTTTAATGAAGATTTCTTGTCTAGATTGGATTTTTCTTTCGTGTCTTGATTTGTCCTTGTGTTTCGGACGTTCGAGATAACTTAATGGAATTCTAGGTGGCGAATCTCACGTCTATGCACACGTCATACTTTTACTTTTGTGTTTACTTACTTTTTATTTAATTAATATTAACAACATTGTTTCATTTTAAAATAAAAAATTTGTGTAATCTTTTTAAATTAATAAATTATTATTTTAGTAAAATTAATTTAACAAAATAAACAGCAAATACACAGAATTAAAACAAATTGTTGGATTCTCTAATAGCAAATTCAACTCTGCTCAAGAAATATTTAATCTCCCATACATTTTCGACACAAATCACCCTGAATAATATTTTAAAATAATATTTTTTTAAATTTTTATTTCAAATCTAACACTTTAAAATTAAAATTTAAAAATAACATAAATAATTATAAAAAATAATTATTTATTTTAAATAAATTATATATAAATTTAAACATTATATTTGGTTTTATTTTTTTAGTTTAGAATTTATTTTTTTATTAAAATATAATTTTAATATATTTTAATTTTAAATTTATGATTTAAATTAATGATATTGTTTTTGAAAAAAAAAATTAAAAATATGTTATTTTATAGAATTATCCATTTTTAATCGCGAGATCAATTTAAAAATTTCTTTAACAGTGAACATATAGTTAATATCCAATTTGATCTATTTTTAACATGAATTTTAATACCTATTATTATATTTTTAATTCTAAATTTAGTTATTTGTATTATGTTTTATCCGTTTTGTATTAATTGGTAAAATCTGCATGGATTTATATTTGGTTTTATTTTCAAAAGAATTAATACTAATTAGAGTTAAAATAAATTTAAATATTTGTCTAATTTTCTGATATATAAATTTTATATTAATAATTTCAACTCAAATAAAATTCGTTAATTTAGATTAAAACTGAAACTAGTATTTATAATAATAAAATAATACTTTAGCTAAAATTATCATTTATTCTAAAGCAGAAAAAGTGTTCACAGGGTCATCGTTGGTTGGCTTTAAAGTGGGAATCGACGCAAAATTTGACTTCTCATGACTGATGTAAAAGCCTTGACTGTTATGTTTTACACTCGCATTCAATGTTTGTGTGAATAAAATAATTCTCTAGTCCCAAATTAAACAATTAGAGTAAATTATATGACTCTATTATTCATTTCCTTTTTTGAAAAAAGGCAACTGCTACACACCACATATTGTTTCAGATATTTTGCAGGCCACATTTAAAAAAACAATATATAGGTTGTTCATTTCGTAGCCGCAAGAATCTGCGACTGCGTCATGCGGCTAAACGTTGTTTGTTTGACCGCCGCAGGTTTCTGCGCTGCGAAATTATAGCGTTTGCGATCAAACAATTGCGATACAACCTGCAGCGACAATCTGCGGCGACAACCTACGGCGATCAAACGAACAACAATATTGCTGCGTCTAACCACAGCGTCTAACCGTAGACGCTGCGGCAGACAAACGAACAGCGCTATAATACTTCTTTAGTTTGGTTGATTAATGTGTCTTAATATGAAAACAACGTTCTAACCATTTAACCTATTTTGGCTATGTTAAACCTATGTTAGTTTTTAAATCTGTTAGGTGACAGTGCGTGTCGTACATATTTTATTATTATTATATTTACTTTTTTAACTATTTAACTAGATAATATGCTCATGCCTTACATAATTATAACATATTATAAATTTAAATTATTATTATATTTAATTAAAATGTTATATGTATTATATTACATATTTATTATATAACATAAGTTTTATTTGTAGGTATAACATATTATAAATTTAGTTCAACATATATAATTTAATTTATTTTTTAGAAATAAATTTATATTTAAAAGTATCATATTATATTTGAATAATTTATTTTTTGAAAATAAATTTATGTTTAAAATTATCATTTTTTATTTGATTAAATTATTTTTTAAAATTATTTTATGTTTAAATTATCATGTCACATTGGACTAAACGTCATATCATAATTTTTTTTAGTCATTTCATCTTTACTAGTAACATGTCATCATTTTTTTCAAATTCACTTCTCTTTTAATATTAAGAAGATTCTAAAATATTTTTATTTTTTTAATCATTAAAAACTTATCTGAATGCTTTATTTTGAACCACACTTTTTAAGTTATTCATTATAGAAAAATAGATTAAAAATCTATTTTTAATTATTTAGAAAAATTGACATATAAACTTTTTATTAGTTTTAGTTAATTTTTAAATCTACATATTTCTAAAATAGAATATTATACATTTAGATATGTTGTGATTGTTGTATTTCTTAAAGCTTATCGTAAAAAAGTTTTTCAAATTATCTCAATAATGTTAAGCAAAAAAAACATTAGTTTTACCACAAAACATACATTATAAAGAAGACGTCGAGGTGAGGAAAAAAGTATTTTAAAATTTTGTAAACATACATCTTTGTCGAGGAGAACCATTTCCAAATCTATAAGTGTGTTGCTTTTGCTAAAATCCGGGCTTTCTAAAAATGAATAAGTCTGATCAATATTTCTTCTTTACAAAAATCTCCATCAAAATCGTCGAAAAAGACGAAAGTATAAGGGTGAGAAGAAGTTTTAGAATATCATGATTAATTTTTAGGGAATGTGTGCAATGTTTGTGATTTACGGTATCAAATTTGGTGTTTTATAATGTTAGTAACTGAAAGTCATTATTAAGATGGTAGTGGCTAATAAAAGGTGAGATAGTAGTGGCTAATAATAGATTAGTTAATGGTTATAAGTTTTAATCGTTTGTGCAAGTATAACTTTAATCTTCAAAAATTATTTGAAGTTTTAATAATTTAAATATTTAATTTTATATAAATTATTAATAAATAATTTTTATTTAAAATGATGTGGATAAAGTTGATAATGTGTCAATATTTTAGAACTTGTTTTTGTGGTTAGGTGGATAGTTTTAGGAGCCTAGATTAACTACTTTTATTTGGTAAGGTTCCGATTTAACCTTAAATTAACCTAGTTTTAAATTAACTCTAATTTTATTTTAGTCTACCAAAATTTAAAAAATAAGATTAAATATTGTGTGATCCATTTTAAACCCATCAATTTGTTCATCTTTCTTTTATATATGTTTATGATAAAACATAATTATTTTATATTTAAATGATGTATAAATCTTGTATAAATTAAAGTATAAGTTTTTTATGAAAATACTATTTTACCTTAAAATCCTATTTTGCATTTTAATGTTATTTTTGAGTTTGGCCAAAAAAGCTATTTGCAGTTTAGGCGGAAAAATACTATTTTTGTTATTGATAAAAAATATTATTTTCGTTTTAGATAATAAATATTATTTTGCATGTTTTGTAAAAAAATGTTATTTTTGAAAGAAAAAATTAATTAAAAGTTAAATAAAAAAATTAGTTAATTTCTTTTAACCCAAATATTTTAAACCCGACTATAAATTAATCTTATAAATTTTTAATACAATAATTTATGAATAGGAATTATATATATTTTAACTGGTCGGTGAACCTTAAATTTTCAAATCTTTTTTAACACCTCTAATTTTGTCACTATTCACAGTGACTTAATGATTTTGCTTTTCGAAAAAAAAAACAAAATAACAAGTAAAAGACAACATAGTAGTATTAGTACAATTTTAAGAATTATAATTTTTATACTTAATAAATAAATGCGTTTTGTTATATCAGAGAATTTCAATCACTTAAACATGATTCAAACGGTAAAAGTTATGATAAAAAGAATAGTTATAACTACTTTGTATCAATAAAATATGCTAAATTTTAATCATATTTGTTCTTTTGTAATGGTTTTGTATAATATTTTTATGGAAAATTTGAAAAGATCTTAAACTAAGGGCCAATTACCGAAATAACTTGCCTCTAGGGTTGGATCTGATCCCAAACAAAACAAGCTCATGTTTGCAGTCTTTAATATTAATACAAAAAGCGGTCATTTTTTCAAAAGTATTCTTAACACAATGACAAATAAAAATAAACTGATTTTTTAAGTTTTGCGGTTCGAGTCATTCTAGAAACATAATTTTAAAAAAATTAGAATATCCTATTTTTTGGTAATATAAAACGGCATATTATTTTTTTCCGCTTGTGGCCCTATTAAATTCAGGGCCGGCTCTGCTCACCTCCGCAATTATTGGATTTATATGGAAGATGGCAAAAAACAACATTTGCATATTTTATTTTAGTTACAACTTTGTAAAAAAAATTTCATGTCGTTATTAATTTAAGGTAATTAAAACTCTGCCATATAAAATCCTTCTTCTTGTGTATGAAGCTCATGTACAATGAGTTGCATCCACTAATCATGATTGAAAACATACCTCTATTTATATATTCATGCAAGAGTTGAATGAAGCTAACTTAGAAGTCTGCAAACTTGTTTAGTTAAGGAAAGGAAAAACGGTGGATTCCCACACAAACTATCTTCTATTGGATTATGTATATACGAATTAGTAAACAATGCTAAAATCTACATTAACTAATCTTAAATTTGAAATCACTACACAAACTATTGTTAAGCAGCTAAAACCTACAAATTAACAGAATCCGTTTGTTTTGCTGTCTAACCATGCTCACTCAGATTCCACGTATGCGAGATTAGTAAAACGACGCCGTTTTACATTAAAACCGAAACACAGTGAAACGGCGTCGTTTTGGAAGAACTTAATGTTATCACTTATTAAAACGACGTCGTTTCCACGAAGAGTGAAACCACGTCGTTTTAATAAGTGATAACATTGAGTTAATGGTGACGCTGATCGTAGCCACCACCTCCGACCCAGCGTTGATCAACCCTGCGGCAGCGCTTCTCGCCATGCCGGGATGGACCTCCGGACCTATCTTATCTCCGGTAACATTTTGACTGTTCCCCATCGCCGTTTTTGCTTACCTGATTCTTTCTTCTCAAATTTTCAGGAAATTAAGAGTTTCACTAACTAACAAACGAGAATGATTCAACACGATAGATCTATTGTGAAAGAAGATGATCTCGATTTACGATGGGAAGAAGCTACCGGCGAGGTTGTTGATGAAGTCATCTTCCTTAGCCGTCACACCGCCGTCTCAAACCGTCCTGTCTCAAACCATCCTGCTTTAACTGTTCATCCGATTGGTGTGCAAAAGCCCGAATTTTGAATTTGGTTTTTTCTCTTTTTTGGATTTGTCTGATTGATGTTTGTTGATAATTGAAGGAGTGCTTCATCTAAAAGAAGGAGAATCGCCGCCGCACGGAGGAAAGTCGGGATGGGCAGCGTTACCAAACCCTAGAATTGGTCTGTGGTTTCGTCCAAAACGACGCTGTTTCACTGTGTTTCGGTTTTAATATAAAACGGCGTCGTTTTACTAATCTCGCCTACGTAGAATCTGAGTCAGCATGGTTAGACGGCAAAACAAACGGATTCTGTTAATTTGTAGGTTTTAGCTGCTTAACAATAGTTTGTGTAGTGATTTCAAATTTAAGATTAGTTAATATAGATTTTAGCATTGTTTAATAATTCGTGCATACATAATCCAATAGAAGATAGTTTGTGTAGGAATCGGCCGTTTTTCCGTTAAGAGAATAATAAAAATCTCTCACATCTCAGAATCTCAACCCACTTTGCTTTTCGGTTTTTACATTTTCTCCTATGAAACCTAATGAATTTTTTACTAATATTCACTTTCATTCTAACATAATTATGTCATGACACTAGTGATTTGTTGAGCTAGAACCATGACATTGCATACACAAATAACATGATAGAAGATTAATTTTTTTTCTTATATTCACTCAATCGATGCTTCAATCTTTCACTTATGAAAATTGATGCATCTTTTTTAAACCACTAAAACACTCCACTTTCCTTCCTAATATCCATGATAATACCAAGAAAATGTCGAATAAAGAGATCAATCTTGGCACCAAAGATAATAGAAGATTTTTGAAAATTAATTTAGTGATCCGATGATTCACCATAAATATTAAGACATTGTAAGAACTGGATACTTTCTTTGAGTGTTGTCTTACATAAAAGGTAAAGTCATTGGCAAACAAGAGATGTTTTACCGAACGGAAACTATTTTTCAAACGTATGGTTTACTTCCGTCAAATACATAAACTTATGCGACTAAATATATTTCCATCCGTATTTTTTTAGGTTTTCCTTTAAATACATAAACTATATTTTTCTTTCATAAATTACACAAACTTCATAAATTCTTCTAATTGTATAAATTTTATTAATGTTTATGCGTTAAATAGCTACTAAATTTGGTTCTAATTAGAAAATCTGGTTTTAACTTGGGTTTATTTTAAAATTAAAACCAGATTTTCGAAGTAAAATAAGGTTTAATAATAATTTAACGTGTAAACTTTAACGAAATTTTTGTAATCAGAATAATTTATGAAGTTTATGTAGTTTACGAAAGAAAAACACAGTTTATGTAACTTATAAAAGACCCAAAAAATACGAGTAGAAATAGGTTTATTCGTATAAATTTTTGTATTTGACCCAAGTAAATCCTCAAACGTATCCCAAAAATGCTTCCCTCCACCTCACCTTTATTTATGATGTGCACCCAGACTTTCACACATTGAATGAATAAATATTGAGAAAAAATCATCTTGTCGTATGTCTTTCTATCGTTTGGTGGTTTTATATGATTTATCATTAACAATAACATAGTATATAACATTCGTAAAAATGTATTTTTTCGATTTTCTGTTTCCATTAGCATTCTTTTCCATGGAAAGCTTTTGTCAAAACCTATTCAAAAATTTTTGTTAAAAAAACAAGGAGAAATGGATCTTATATTCTTTTTTGTTGAGAAAGTCTTTTATCTTTTGGATCTTTGTTTCTGAATTTCACCCATGTACTCGCTTCCATCTAGCTAGTCTCTGTTTACATTCATGGTGTAATAGCAATTGATGATATGCTTGGAATATAGTTTCTTTCCAACCATCCCAAATTATTTGTGCAATTTTCGACTTAGAAATCCATTGGTTTTCAAACATAAAGCGACCAAAGTAATATAGATTTTCATGAATAACTCTTATGAAAATTGGTTTATGATTTGATCCCTGTTAGTGTAGATATATCGTTTGAGCTCACAAAAATATGTAAATCATTATGTATTACCAATGGTTCTATCCAAACAGAATTGGATCCATATATACATTGTTTTGAACACTAACACATAAGAAAGGACTACAAGAACTTAGAAGTTCACATAGCCTGCAATAACTGATCATATTTCGAGAAGGTAAAACGAAGACTCAACTTGTTGAGGTCTACCAAGTTTCTTTGAATTATCGACCATCTCCTTCATGATATAATCAACAATAGGTCTACCAAGTACTTTGTTTCAGACAACAAAAACAGAGCAGGAGCATCCAAGGTTGAAGATGAAATTGGAACTCGACAAGAACAATGTTATGGGCCAAACAAACATATTATGAGGCCCAGAAGATCTTCAGCGACAGTGACAGTTCCTGTAGAAACACAGCAAAGGACACCTACACCAAACTGCAACATCACAAAGGACAAGAGTTCAACTGATCCATGTCCTGCAAACATCGTACAAGTCAACAATTCGTTTAAATTACTCCAGCCAGTTGAAGACTAGTCAATAGAAAACATTTGACATTATATAATAGGCTAAGATCTTTGTGTATGTTTTCAAAATGTCCTAAAAACTCTATAAGTATGATGTATTGTGTCAAAGTGTAATTTATCACTTAAGAAATATTCAGTTCTTCAAACGGTTCTTCTCTCAAATTATTCACACTTCGAATTCGTAACTTCAAACCATGGGTTATTCCTAGTAATCTTAAGTCTTTTAAGTCATTCCCAAATTTAATGTCTTGATCTTTGCAATTGATCTCGATGTACAAAGGTTATAGAGAAAGTTTATAATCCAAGATGAACCTTTGTGACATGATCCTCATCTTTGAATACAAGATCTCAAACTCATATAAATATTTTCAAAAAAGAATTAATCCTCTGTTTAATCGGATCTACGATATACACTTGTTCCGTAACACATCTATCCTATGTGCATCCAAAACGTGATTATTGGAATTTTTAGTTTACTAGAGGAATAACAAATCTGGGAAATGATCATTTCTCTACACTTCTGAATTATCAAGGTGCTTCCCAATATCTTCATATTCCATCTCATTATGCTCATTGATGTTCCGATAATTCTTCATTTGGAGTCATCTCAGTTTCATGTAGTTTCATAACGATTGATAATTCTTTGACCTCATCAACAACTTTTCTTTTCAGAAAATGAATCATCGTGTCTTCATTGTGTTTTCTTGAAAATCCAAACTATGAACTAGGGATGTTAAAATGGGTTTAATATTAATGGGTTTTTAGTGGGTACTTACAAATTTAAAAACCCATTTATACCCATTTATTAAAATTCAGATTAATGGGTTTAAATGGGTATTCATTTAAAACTCATTTATTAAAAGGGTTTTTGTTTTAAAAAAATGGGTACCCTATTAAACTCATTTATATTTTATTTTTGTTTAATCAACAATGATTCAAACAAATATTTTATAATAAGTAATCAATAACTTTTTGTAAAAAATAAAGAATAAAAATCACATTTCAGTATAAAATACAAAATTATATTTTTAACGTAAAAATGCGGAATTATATTTTGGCGGGAAAATGGGGAATTATATTTTTCTGAAAAAATAATGAATTATGTTTTTGCCGAAAAATGCAAAATCACGTTTTCGACAAGAAAATATAAAATTATATTTTTGACGGGAAATTATGAAATTAACAGAAAAATACAAAATCACGTTTTTAGCGGAAAAAATGTTGAATTACGTTTTGGTGGAAAAATATGAAATTACGTTTTCGACGGAAAAATTCTGAATTACGTTTTTGGCAGAAAATGTTGAATTACGTTTTTTACGAAAAATATAGAATCACGTTTTGAATGAAAAATGCTTAATTTATGACAAAAATATAAAATTATTTCATTACAGAAAATGAATTTAAACGGAAAATAAATAAAGTAACTTTACCCATTATAACATTTAAAAATGTTAGAAAACTCAAAATTCTTATGAAACATAGGACAAAAATTCAATATTTTATTTTTATTAAAAATATTTTAATATATTTATAAAAAATAAATAAAGTTATTACCTATTTTTAAAATAAAAATTACAATATTATTTTATTAAGAATATAATGGTTATAAATAAATATAAACAAAAAGAAAAAAATATAACCTAGAATGGATTAAATGGGTTAAATGGGTTTGAATGGATTTAAATGGGTTAGTGTAATTATAAATGGGTCTAAATGAGTAACCCTATTAGATCTTATAATAAATGAGTTTTATAAGATTTAGGGTTTAAATGGGGTGGGTTTTATATGGGGTGGATTTAAATGGGGTGGGTATACCCATTTTAACATTCCTACTATGAACTATTTAAACATAGTAATAAAAAAATAAAGTTTAATAAAAGAAAATAATTACATAATAATAAATAATTTACTAGAATATTTACGAAAATTGCTATTATACAATATATTATATGTAAATCTCTAATATTTCGATATAAAATATATTTTGTCAGAAAATGTAAATACAATATAAAACAAAATATTATAAACTTTGAAAAATTAGTCTAACAAAATATAAAAAATATTTAGTTTAATTGAATATTTATCATATTTACAATTTTATGTAAAATAGTTATAATTTAAATCTATTTATATAATCCGATTTTAGTATTTCATTTCGTAATCAATATTAAAAAATTAAAAACATTATTTTAAATATGAGATAAATTATATATATATATATATATTTGATTTACAATAACTAAATAAATAATGAATTAAAATACTTGCATATTTTTTCCTGAATCAAAATCTAGTTAATTAGTTAAATCAAATCTAAACAAAATATCGAGTGGCAAATAATTTACCTTCCTGACATGAATCCGAAGAACAAAATTCCATGAATCTTCAACCAATTTTCCTTTTGGGTCTTTTTGGAGGTTTGTAGAGCGAAATGTGATAAATTTCAATTCTTTTTGTCATGGGTATTGATGCTTAGTGAAGCGATTGAGATTGGGTTCAGGGTTCTGATTCATCTTCTCGTTTAGGGTTTTCTTTCTACTGGGAAATAAATTAGGGTTTTAAGCCGAGTGAAAAGATGGAATTTTTAGGCTCATCTGAGTGCAATCTAGGGGTTTTAGAAATTCTATCGGACGATGCGATTCAAGAAATTACCGAAAGCTACGATGGATTTTTCACTACTGTGGAGTCTCTCATTGCCGGCACCGGAGGTTCCTCAGTCGAGCAAGAGTTGGTGTCTCATGTGTTTAGTCTCTCCAAATACGGGCTTGATTCTCTTGTTTGTGACCACTTTCTTAGATCACTCGAGGTAATAAAATTTTCGTTATTTCACCATAACATGTTTTATTCTACTCCTTTGGATTAAGATTTGAGTCTATTAGCTTCCCTATTTCGTTACGGACTAGCTTGTTATGCTTAGTATCTTGCTCTGCTGTAGAGTAATGGTTGAAGGATGTTTGTTCTCTTATGATCTCTGTCGGGGGGAATATTTCTTTGTTTCAGCAAGCTTTTAAGAAGAATGGTGCATCGAGTTTTTGGCATCATTTTCATGCTTACAGCGGGAAGAAACATCCTGTAAGCTTGGTTGATACTTCATTACTTTGTTTGCTAGAAGATTCTGAATAGACTGTTATTTCTATTTTGCGCTTTATAAATTTTGACTAAAGTGAATGCTTTTTGGCAGAATTATGGCGAGGAGATTCAAGAAGTGTTATGCAAGGCTTTGGAAGAAATATCTATAGAAAAGCAGTATCATGAGAAGTGTCTGTCGATAGTGGTTCATGCTTTGCAGTTGTTTAAAGAACAGTCAACAGATGATGGACAAAACCCAGATGCAGTAAGCGTTCATCTTTTTTCGAGATTCCGGTCAATGTTGTCTTCAACTCTGATGACTACTCTTCCTCACCATTTTCCTGGTATACCCATCTTTGATAGCTTTGTTCTTTGTTGATTTCGATGTTTGGTTGATTAAAACAACCAATGTGGCAGTAGAAAGTAATCTGTTCCTTCGTAAAATTTTGTGTTTTCTGATTAGATTGCTTGAAAGCTTCTTCTTTTTTATATCTTTGTCATTGTTTTCCACTAAGTCCAATCATTGCTCTAATATTTCTCCTCTTTTTATTGTGTTCTTAGAAATACTCCACTGGTATTTTAAGGAAAAGCTGGAGGAGCTAAGCGCAATCATGGATGAAGATGACACTGAAGAACGCGAGAGTGATTGCATGGATTTGGACGAGAAGCTGAGATATAAAAACGGAGAAATGGATGTTAATGAAGGGGATCCCCAAGGCAAATATTCACGACATAATGAATTGGTGAAGAACATTGGGAAGGTGGTCCATGACCTTAGGAGCATTGGATTCACATCTATGGCTGAAAATGCATATGCTTCTTCAATCTTTTTGCTTCTCAAGGTATTTATGCTTCAGAGACCTCATATGCCTCACTGAGACTTATAAAATGGTACACATAGTCAGTATTCATATAACTCGTACCTGTTTGGCAATGTGTATACATCTTCAGGCGAAAGTATATGATCTGGCTGGTGATGATTACAGGACTTCTGTTTTGGGGTCAATAAAAGAATGGATTCAGGTAGCTTTTCTGCTTAGAATCTCACTGCATCATCAGATTATTTTGCTAATTGGGAGATTCTTGACATTTGAAATTTCTTTCCAGACAGTTCCACTTCAGTTCCTTAATGCGCTTCTTTCTTATCTTGGTGATTCCGTAAGCTACGGTACCACGTCGGCTGGTCTTATGTCCCCTCTGGCTTGTTGTCCCTCTCCAAGTTTTTCCAGAGTGGTGACTTCTTCCGAAGGAATTGTTAGGTGGAAGTTACGGCTAGAATATTTTGCGTATGAGACACTGCAAGATTTAAGGATAGCCAAACTATTTGAGATAATTGTTGATTATCCTGAGAGGTATTTTCTTTCTCCCCACATATCTCACTTGTGACCCATTTCAATTATTGCAACAAGTTGAAAATATCTTGCATCTATGTTGGTATTTTTCTTGATGCAGTGCTCCTGCCATTGAAGACTTAACACAGTGTCTTAAATATACTGGACAGCATTCTAAGCTAGTCGAATCTTTTATTTCGTCGCTGAAATTTCGTTTGCTTACTGCCGGTGCCTCAACCAATGATATACTGCATCAGTATGTGTCGACCATCAAAGCCCTTCGAGCAATAGACCCAGCTGGTGTTTTTCTGGAAGCAGTAGGTGAGCCAATCAGAGACTATTTACGGGGGCGTAAAGACACCATTAAATGTATTGTCACTATGCTTACGGATGGAAGTGGAGGGAATGTAAATGGTTCCGGAAGCCCTGGGGATAGTCTTCTTGAAGAGTTAATGAGGGATGAAGAAAGTCCAGAGAATGTTGGTTTTGATGATGATTTTCACATTGATGATAAACAAGCTTGGATTAATGCTTCTCGGTATCCTTTCTTCTGTATATTTATTGGTTTATCATCTTGCATGGTATTGATTTGTTTGACATGTGTTAATCTGCTTTATCCTCAGTTGGGAACCGGACCCTGTCGAGGCTGATCCTTTAAAAGGTAGCCTCAGTCAGAGGAAAGTAGACATACTTGGAATGCTTGTTGATATAATTGGATCTAAAGAGCAACTTGTAAATGAATATCGTGTTATGCTTGCTGAAAAGCTTCTCAACAAGACTGATTATGACATCGACACTGAGATACGCACTGTCGAACTTCTCAAGGCAATCTCCCATTTTCTCACTAAAGTTTTTCTTGCCAAGCTATTTAGAGCGTTTTGTACAGTGTTGAATCTAACTTCACCTTCTCTTATAATGCCAATAGATACATTTTGGAGAAGCTAGTATGCAAAGATGTGAGATAATGCTGAACGACTTGATTGATTCTAAGAGAGTAAACACTAACATTAAGAAGGCATCTCGATCAGGTTATATTTCTGAATTACTCTCAATTTTATTACTGCAACGTAGATTCTTGTCCGACTCTTATCCTTGTCCATGCCTCGTTTTTAGGCACTGAGTTAGGAGAGAGTGAGCTATCTATTGATACTCTTACCTCGACAATACTTTCAACAAACTTCTGGCCACCAATTCAGGTAAGTCATATGTTCTTCTTTCGGTTTTTGTCATCCACTATATCTTACAAATATATGAAGGGTATAGATTATTGTGATTGCTTCCACTCACTGTATTGGAAGAGGAATTTCAGGATGAGCCTTTGGAGTTACCTGGACCTATTGACAAGCTGTTATCAGATTATGCCAATCGATATCATGAAATCAAGACTCCTCGCAAACTACTTTGGAAGAAAAATCTTGGCACTGTCAAGGTAGTTTTGCGTAAATACTTTACTAGTGATTGATTTGCGTTTTGTTCGACTTTGGAGTATTAGAGAAAGCAGATACTGATAAATGTACCTCACTGAAATGGCTTGGATGATTCAGTTGGAGTTGCAATTTGAAGACAGAGCTATGCAGTTCACAGTCTCCCCTACACATGCAGCCATTATCATGCAATTTCAAGAAAAGAAAAGGTAACTACAAAAACCACTCAATATCGATATTTCCTCTTCCATTGTTACTGAATCATGTAAATCTTTTAGTTGGACCTCTATAGATCTGGCTGCAGTCACTGGGATACCCATTGACGCATTAAACCGAAGAGTAAACTTCTGGATAAGCAAGGTGCCTACTGTTGTAATTATCTTCTGCTTTAAACCATTCATTTGCAGAAAAGAGCTAACTTGTAATGTTCCGAACTTAGGGAGTTTTGAGAGAATCTACAGGAACAGACTCAAATTCCCATATGTTTACGCTTGTTGAATCCATAACTGATACTGGAAAGAACGAAAGCGAGGAGCTTTTAGCAGGTGATGAAGAGACTGAAAGATCAGTCGCCTCTGTGGAAGACCAGCTTCGCAAAGAAATGACAATATACGAGGTATGTGATGATGCTTCAGGGAAACCTTCATTCTACCCTGTCTCCAAAAATTATCAAATCTAAACAATCTTCAACAATGTTTGTAGAAATTCATCATGGGAATGCTTACAAACTTTGGTAGTATGGCACTAGAACGAATCCACAACACTCTCAAGGTACAATCAAAGGCAGAAACCTCTCTGGTTTTACAATGTTGTTGTCTTGAGTATTATGAATTTATGATCAATATTTTGTTTGCTCTGTTTTTGTAGATGTTTTGTGTAGCTGATCCTTCGTATGACAAGTCTCTGCAACAGCTTCAGAGCTTTCTTTGTGGCTTGGTTTCTGAAGAGAAAATAGAGTTTAGAGATGGAATGTATTTGTTAAAGAAGTAAAACTCTTTTACATGTTTTTGACAAGAACTAGTTTTGTCTTTTGTATCAAGTTCCTGTCTTTTTTAATGATCTCTCTAACATCTAAATCTCAAAGAAACAGTTCACTATAAGCGAAAGAATCACAAGTGAAACAATTATTATCTTAAACACAAAATTGTGCTGAGAAATTTAGAAAGTGGATTGTTTATGCTTCACATCTGAGAGTAAGATATTAGCTTTAGGTTTAAACTTCACACTAAGAAATATTTATATATTAGATTTAGATCCACATCTTCGGCATAAAAATATATTCACATATTATAATTAATTATTTATTTAGTAAATATAAATTAAATATGTATATAATTATTTTTTATTTTAAATATATTTTTTAAAATAATTTTTATTATAAAAATAAAATATATAATAAAATCAGATTATACAAATAAATTTAAATTATATATATATTAGAAAGACAATATTATTAAATAGGTAAAAATTTATAGATGTGATACATATTCAACTATTCCAAATTTTTGTTTTATATTTTATTTGACTAATTTTTAAAAATCTTAATATTTTATTTTATATTGTGTTTGTGTTTTATGTCGAAATATTAAAAATTCACATATAGTATACTGCTAAATATTTGTGTAATACTATTTTCGTAAATACTTTAATAAATTATTTTTATGTTATTTGCATTAAAAATTATAATGATGTGATAAATTAACATGATATATTTGTAAATCACACGTGTAGATAAAATTTTTTTTGTTAAAATATTTTTTAGATAATATATTAGAGATTCTGGGATGAAAAATTCTAGTCCTCCTTATCTCCGATGATTGTGCATGCAAGATTCGAATACAAACTGGTATTCGAATTTTTGAAATGAAATCAATGGTTTGAGTTGTAGTTTTCTTTGTTATAATAAATATATGTTACATTTTTAGCGGATATTGGCATTTATTCTGTTTTCTATTTTTACTTTTTCAGATTTTGTTAAATAAAACTTTTTGCAAGACATATTATTTTATAACGTTTATATTTTCTTATGTGTTTTAGATTTCTATTGCTTCGTTTCTGAAATGTTGTTTATATTTATCTAATTTTTTTTGTCAGACAAACGTTGTTTGAAATATTTCATTTTTTAATAAAATGGGTTCTAAACGAATATCATATTAAATTGAAAAAATTGATATACTTAATTTCCTTACAAAAATAATTTAACAATAGTATAAACGAAATATAGAAATAGAAAAATAATTTAACTTCATTTTATTTATTTGGAGAAGAAAAATTAGAGAATATTCAAATTTAGTATACTAACCCATATTAGAACTAAAGTTTTTGGAGCAATGGGACAAATTTAAACCCAAAACTTATTCATATATTTCTCATATACATGAAGTATATGTTTATGTCATTTGACAAGAAAAATATAATTTGAAATATTTCGTAAATTTATGGGCTATATCTTGGTAAATATAAAAATAGTATAAATAAAACATGTTAATAGATTAGTTTGAAAACCTAACCACATATAATTAGATTTATTGTTAGTTCAAAACATTTTGCTTTTATATTAACTTTCGTAACAAGAGAAATTAAAACATCAAATAATATAAAAAATTGTTTGAATAAGATTGCTAATTACAACTTATTTGTATCTTTTGCCTTTAAAATCATATTTGTAGTAAATAATATTGAAAAAATCGAATAACCCAAAAATTATGAAAAGATTTTAATTTTTGGGACAAATAACGATAGTTTGAACACAAAACAACCAAAAATCATTAATACATTAGACATGGGAACAACACTATTATACCACATTAACTTATACTACCTAGTGTATTTGTATTTGAAATTTGGATCTATCTAATACATTAATTGTACAAAAATTATTTATATGTCTATAAAATAACACAAATCGTTATTTTATTGTGAAATTATGATCATTACACGGTGATCGCGTTTAACACACCACGATTACATTAATCCAAAAACCGATTCAATTAACATTTCAAATCCGGCCCAATTAAAACTCAAGAACCCAACTTAGAAAAAACCCCTAAAACCCTAAACCAATTTTAAACTCAAAATCGATTGAGCGTTTGCAACAAAATCAATTTCACCTTGTTTTCCCAAATCGATTCCGTTGGGATTTCTAAATTGATTTTGGGGTTAAAATTGATTTTGGAATTAAAATCGACTTAGGAGTTTTTTCAGATCGGTTCTTGGGTTTTAAGTAGGTCGAGTTTGGATTGTTAATTGGGTCAGTTTTCAGGTTACTGTAATCGTGATGTATTAAATATGATTACCGTATATTGATAGCAATTTCACAACAAAATAACAAATCTGTGAAGTTTTAGGGACATGTAAAAATTGGTGTAAAATTAAAGTGTGACCAATTAATTAATGTAGTCTAATAGAGGAACATAATCGTGGTACATACGATTACCGTGTATTTATCGTAATTTCACAATAAAATAAGTGGAGTTTTAAAATGTTACAATAATGTGATACATCAAAATGACATATTTATAAATCACACATGCAAATAAAATTTATTTGTTAAAATATTTTTCAATTAATATATTAAAAATTTGAAAAATGATATGATAGATTTTATGTATTTTATGTATGGATATTTTAAAATTGTTACTGTTGATTTTTATGTGCGCATATAATAAATTTTATGACATCACATGTTAAACTTTATTGATCGTATATGATAAAAATTATGTAAGGATATGGTAGAATTTTGACATAAATAATCTAAGTAACATTATAATTTAACAACATCCAAAATCTACATATTAATTTAAAAAATGTTTTAAGTTATATATATATACTAGATGTAGATCCGCGTCTTGCATACGAAAAAATATATTAGTATATTATAATTAATTAATTATTTAATAAATATAAAATATATATTTATATATTTTATTTTTAAAATATTTTGAATATAAAAAATATTACGTAAATATTTTAAATTTTATACGTTAATTATCTATTAATACATAATTCAATTTATTTTATTATCATGTATTTAATTATTTATATATATAATAATTAATATATTATTATGTCATTGAATTCAAAATATATTTTTGTAATTTAAATAAATCACATATGTCATTGATCTCATAGCAAAATATATTTATTTTCTAATCAAATTAATAGCAGTAGAATATATTGTAATTATTCTAATAACTTAAATCTATTTATATATTTATTTGAAGCTATTTATAAATTATCATATTTATAAATTAAAAAAATAAAAATAATTATTTTTATGAATTTAATAATATTGTTGGTTACTTTAGTGAAATATATTTATTGTATAACCAAAATTAATAACAATAACATATATGTTAATTATTATAAAAATTTAAACCTATTTATATATTTATTTGAAATTTATTTTGGTGATTACACGTTTTTATTATATTTCTTTTAATAACACATTAAATTAAAATTATTTTATTAAAATGTTTGTCAAATAATATTTTAAAGATATGTTTTGGTGTGTATTGGAGATATAATTTTTCTTTTGTGCCAATACTTTTGAATTTTGTTAAACAAATGTTTACTTTTGTGGAAAAAGTTTGTTTAGTTCAACACCCAATTCAAAATTTTGAATTATGGTTATTAATATAACAAAAGTATAGTTATGTAGGACCTTCGCAATTACTTTGTACGCAGACAACGGACATGCGTTTCGGGTCTTTCGAATTTCCCGGTTTAGAAAACATAACCGGAAAAAACCAAAAGATATCTTTGTGGTTTATAAATCCATTCTCAAAAGATACCAACTCATTTCGTCTTCTTACTTTTTTTCTTTTTCTCAATCAAGAAACGAAAAATGAAGAGCAAGAGCAACAACACAAACACTAATTTGATCCTCTTGCATCACCACCACCACCATACTCATCTAACTTCAAAATCAGCTTCTGCTGTCGTCGCTGCGAATTACCACCGTGTCTTATTCATCTTCTTCCTCTCTTTCTTCTCTCTTCTCTTCTCTTTCTCTCTCTTCTCATCCTCAATCCACTCCACTACAACCTCCTCCCACTCTATCTCCTCATCTTCACCGTTCACCTCCCTCCCACCGTCAATCCTCGCCGCACTCCTCCACTACACTTCATCATCTCCACCAAACACTTCAATGTCTTTCTCCGAACTCTCCGTCATCTCCACCGTCATTAACTCCAAGGCCCCCACATGTAACCTCCTTATCTTCGGCCTAACCCACGAATCTCTTCTCTGGAGATCCATCAATTTCAAAGGTCGTACTGTCTTTGTCGACGAAAATCCTTACGCCGTTTCCAAATTCGAGCAGAGTAATGACGGAGTTGAAGCTTACGACGTCGTTTACTCTACTAAAGTATCTCAAGCCGGTAAGCTTCTAGGTTATTATAAAACCCGACCCGAATGTCGACCCGTTCAGAATCTACTGTTCTCAGATTGCAAATTGGGTATTAATGATCTACCCAATTTTGTCTATGAGATTGATTGGGATGTGATTTTGATTGATGGGCCACGTGGTTACGCCGAAGATTCGCCTGGAAGAATGGCTCCGATTTTTACTTCGGCGGTTTTGGCGAAGAGTAAAGATTCCGGGAAGAAGAAGAAGAAGAAGACGACGGATGTTTTTGTACATGAGTTTGGAAGAAAGCTTGAAAGAGCTTATAGTGAAGAGTTTCTATGTCAAGAGAATCTGATTGAGGTTATCGGAGATTTAGCGCACTTTGTCGTGACGGCGACGGAGGAAGAAGAAAATCAAGGTAATGGGTTTTGTCTAAATTCGACGAAATTGTCGGAGCCTTTTACGCCGATAAGTGGTGGCGATGAGATCGGTGCTGATGATGACTGAAAGTGCATTACTTTTGACTTCAGTGTCTGTTTTGTAATTAATTTAGCTATTGAGGGTTTTGTTTTTTCCAAATTTTCGTTTAGTCTTTTCCGTTTGCTTTAATTTAGAATCGGTTACACTTGAAACCTTAAGAGTACAAAGATGTTATCCAAATTTCAAAATCAAATGTCACTTAATTTGTGAAAGCATAAAAAAATTTCAATTTGTATTAAATATTAATCTTTTTGTAAAGAAAATCTGATTGTAATTATGGTTTAACGTGGAAAGTAATGACTAATTTCATTTGTTTTTAATATTTTTTTTTTACTCTATCAGATTAAAAATACTTTTTTTTTAAATGCTCTAAAAAGAGTGTCGGTGATGATAGAAGGTCCTGATAAGCGCTCCCTTTTTTATTATACAAATTTAGGGAACTTCTCTCTCACTTTAATTCTCTTTGAGATGAACTAATCTCCAAAGATATTTCCATCGTAATAATCTCTTTACTTTTTTAAGTTTATCTTTTTTTCATAACACATTAAAAATATATTTTTTAAATATTATAAATTATTATATAAAAAAATTAGATATTTTAAATAAATTATATATATAATTAAATATAATGTTTAAGTTTATTTTTTCTAACTTAAAATTTAATTTTTTTTATTAAAAATAGATTTTTTGTTAATTTAAATTAAATTTATGTTATTTTAAAAAATTTAAATAATTAATAATATAGCTAAAACAAATATTTTAAATAATGGTATTTTAAATAATTATTCTTCTGCTTCATATTCCAAAAATCTGTATTTCGTTTTAGTTCTCTTGATTGGAGTTTGGATTTATTTCCGTCAAATATACGAATTTATTCGAATAAATCTATCTATCCATACTTTTTGGATCTTTCATAAGTTACATAAACTGTGTTTTTTTCCGTAAACTACATAAATTTAATAAATTATTCCAATTATAAAAATTCTTTTAATGTTTACACGTTAAATTATTATTAAACCTTGTTTTGCTTCGAAAATCTGGTTTTAATTTCAAAATAAATCTAAGTTAAAACTAGATTTTTGAATTAGAACCAGATTTAGTATCTATTTAACGTGTAAACATTAATAGAATTTTTGCAATTAGAATAATTTATGAAATTTATGTAATTTATGAAAGAAGTTTATGTAGTTAAAAGAAAACTCAAAAAGTACGGATAGAAATAAGTTTAGTCGAATACGTTTGTGTAATTGACGGAAGTAAACCCTTAGAGTTTAGATGGTCCATTAAACATGTTTGTTACTTTCGATCTTTTCAAAATACGTTGATAAATTTTGATTTTAATTAAAATATGTATATATATATATATATATTTGTAATTTACGTAAATTTTTTTTGTAGGGTATGGAAAATTATGTGTTGTTGGTTTGCTAAACTTCCCATTGATTCAGAACAAGAGGATTTGTTCGAACAAAAGGCTTTAGTAGGTTGTACAACTTTTTCTACAAATTCAGAAGTGATGAATTGATAAACATATCGATGATGATATTTAAGCTAGTTGTAGAGCATTTTATGTAGGATTTAAGTAAAGATTTGATAAATAAATGGATGAAGAGACACCACACCAATTATGCAAGGTTTATGATAAGCGTAGAGCAGTAAACTTTCAAAGATTCTCACACAAAAATAATGGAGGCATCAACTCATTTCAAATAAAGAAAAATTAGATTTTTATTTCATAAAATTTAAGTTATTACATGTTAAAAAATGATTTTATATAATACTGCAGCAGCAAATGTCTTTTAGCACTTAAAATACATTACAATGGAAATAATAAAAGGAAAATAATAACAAAACGTTATAACCTAATAACAAATAAAAGATCTCTTAAAATTTAATAGTCGCATTCATACAAAAACAAGAAAAATAAATCTGTTAATTTAAACATATGAATTTTAAATATTTACATTGGTCTATTGTACTTTTTTATAATATTTTTTAAAATTTGTTAGCAATGATAAATAATATTGTATCTTTAATACCTTATAAAATTGAAAGAAATGAAATTGTTGCAGTTTTGAGTTGTTCATAACCTTTTTTTGTATTCAAACTACATAATTAGATTACATATTATTAATTATACTAAATAGAACATCCAAATACTAAATCCATGAAATCTCATGGATAATAGATAACATTGACATTTTTTTTTAAAAACAGATGTATTTATGGGGTATTTCGTTTGTTTAAAAAAAACATAAATGTGTTATTAAGAATTTGGTGATACTTTGATTATTTTTAATATAAAAATCCTCTTAACATTAAAAAAATAAGTTTTAAAAAAATAATAACATGTTATTATCGAAAAAATGATATGGTTAAACAATTCAAATGTGACATGAAAATTTTAAACACTAATTTATTTTCAAAAAATAAATTAATCAAATATAACATGATAATTTTAAACATAAAATTTTTTCAAAAAAAATAAATTATATATATTAAATTAGAAAGGAATTTAGAAAAAAAAATTATATATCATTACAAAACATATATGACTAAAAAAATCATTATCCCCTATACATTAAAAAATAAATGAATTCTAAAAACTTGTTTACATGTTATTAAAAACATAACATAACGAAAAATTATGATATTATGTTTACTCAAATGTGACATGTTAATTGTAAACATAAATTTATCACAAAAATAAAATAAATCATATATATTAAACTAAAAGTAATTTTAGAAAAAAATGTTTAACACCATGTATGTTTTCATATTTATGGTTTTATTTAGATTTTATGCATTCATACTTGCAACAACCGCATGCATCCACTACCGCTCACTAAACTTAGCAAGGGTTCCTACCTGAAACTAAACATGGATCAACGACGAAAAGAGAAGCCACGACAGAGATCTTAACCATATGTGAAATCCAAGCCAGAGCCACGCCAAATGGAGCGCTGAACACCGACACGTAGCCCAGTCAAGCGGGTCGGACCCGCTCTGTGTGGCTCGTCCTGTGGCGAGTCGAACCCGCTCCGTGTGGCCCGCCACACGGGCGGGTCGAACCTGCCCGGCGTGGCCCGCCCTGCGGCGGGTCGAACCTGCTCCGCGTGGCCCGCCTTGCGGCGGGTCTAACCCGCTCCACGTGGCCCGCTCCACGGCAGGCCAAACCCGCTCCTCATGGCCCGCCCCGCAGCGGGTTTAAGATTTTTTTCATAAATTTTTTTCACCCGCAAAATCCATGAGTTAAATTTTTAAAACCTGCACCCGTCCCGCATTAATCTGGTGGATTTAGCGGTTGACCCGCGATCCGTTTTGTTTAATTAAATTTTTTAAAAATATTTAAAATTAAGTCAAATTAGGTCGAATTGGTTTGATAGTTTTATAGTATTTGTTAACTGGTTTGAGTAAAATTGGTTTGAAATTAAATTGGTTTAGATCTAAATTGGTTTAGGTTTTGATTAACTATTTTTGATCTAAAATTAGCGGGTATCTGCTAATCCGCAAAATAATAAAAGATAACTTGCACCCGCCCGTTATAACAAAACTTTGACCCGCATACACAATGTTTATAGAATTTTTTTTTATTCGACCCACATCCGCTCTCCAACAGGTCAAACGGGGCAGGACCCGTAGGTCAAGACTCATAATGACAGACCTACCGACACGATGCCAGAAACCCCACCGCCAACATGCAAAAACAAGGCACCACTACCACCGGCATAAACTCGCCACAAATTGTTATCCGCCCATAAAAGGCCACCAACGGGAGCTAAACGTGAGAAACAAGGAAATGCATATTCCACAAATTTAGGGAGAGGGGAACCGTTAATCTTGTGAAGGCAGTGCTGGAGACCAGTCCTATAGAACTTTAGAACGCCCATCGCTGAGATCTACTCTAAACCCCCGAAGAGAAAAACCGTCAAAAAAAAAACAAAGGCTAAGTCAGAGGAATCCCTGAACGCCACACTCCTCCCTCAAAACGAGCTTCCAGTCAAGGTCACCGGAATTCTCCCCGCCGATTTACTCACTCCTCCAAACCAGAAACCTCAACGTTGAAAACGAAAATATATGAACTTAATATTTTTGGATGAATAAAGATAACACACTTTTTAATTCTACATGAATGTCTTCTATTTCAATCTTCTTGTATGAACTTTGTAAATCTATGACTTTCCTATGGACATAACTCTATTAATGTTGGGATCGTTTAGTACATTTCCATAACTATACGTCTTGCATTTAACATTTTTACTTATAAGTATAATTGATAATAAAGAATATCATAACAAATTTTTTTATTACGTTATGGTATTAGACCATAAAGAATCGAATTTAATTACCGACTGGATTAGATTTGTGAAACGCTTTGTTTGTTCATATATGACAAGATAAGATGTCTTCTATTACATAGAATTATTTTAATTTGTTTAATTTATTCGTTCTTACGTGATGAGATGAACATTATTTTATTGATTTATTAGTTTAATTAGATAATTTTGGTTTTTATTTTTCAAATATGATAATAATGTTAGATCATAATTTGATATTTGAATATCCAATTGTTGGGTACAAAAATATAGACAATTTGGAAATATCAAGGTGAATTTATGAATAATGATCGTGTTGTATACAATTTTTAAAAAATTGTATTTGCTAGAAAAAAGTGTGTTAAACAATTTCTGTAGTTCTAAAAAAACATGTACTTAGACATGCTAAAAATCATATCACACGATTTGGAAAATATATAATTGAACATGGGAAAAGTCATATCACAAGTAGATCAACAAGTTATGGTTGTGCCGAAAAAAGATCAGTGGAAGCCATGTGTTTATTATATTGGCCATCTGTTGATATTTGAAGCACTTTAACATCTGCCCTATGCATCTTTAAGACTTTCTTTTGCTATTCGTTTTTTATTTCAAAAAATCAACAGTGCAGCCGCCTAGACACTTATTTAGGCACTACACACCATAGAAATGTTATAATTTTATTTAAATCGCTCAAATAAATCAGATGGTTGATTTTTATCTATATAATCCGTGTAAACGAAAGTTTAATTATCTAAACAGTCATTTAATTTATTTTATTTTTATTTTTATTTTTTAAATATTTTTAAAAAATTCAGATAAAAATTTAATATAATTTATATTGGTAAATTAAGTGAAAATCATAACAAATTAAATCTAATTTTAGTTTAATGTGTTTTATACAATTTTAAACATAAAATTATATTATATTTATAAATAATTATGAATTATCATATATATAAAATAATAAATCAATTGAAAACTAAATCCTCGTAATCATCGAATAATCTTCAATTTTTTTATAGGTGCTAGACCCATATCAACCACCCAATTTACGTCAAATATGTATTCGAACATGGTTTTTGGACCTATATGCTGATTTGACGACATATTTCTTTAATTTTTTTTTTCTAATTCTAGTATTTCTGAAAAAATATTTTATTAGTAAAGTCTGAATTAAAAGTTTACTCTCTGGTATATCATATCATTAATAAGATCTATGTTCGTACTACTTAATCAATTGAGTAATTGTAGTACTTTACACGTTGGTGACTTTGGTTATTGAGTTGGCCATAGATCATTCCGAACCGATGATTTACGTACTAATAAAATAGTGTATAGAATTCTTCTTTCTGTTGAAAAAGTCAGCAAAACCTCTATAACTTCTCTGTTTAATTTTTTTTATATTATTTTTATCGACTGACTTCTCGTATTAATAGGAGGCTCTATATATCATTTGTAAACAACATCAATAATAAGTGAACGATTCTCTCTCTTCTCTCTCCTCTTTTCTATTAGTAAAGTTATCAATTTAATTTTATCTCTTTAGATATTTTTCATAACACGTTATCAGCACGATCATCTCTCCAAATACCAGTTTAATACTACGTTGTAGGTTATATCTACTCCCATGATATTATTTACTTTATTTTATTATGTCAATTTAATTATTTATGCAGTGATAGGTTATACCTCATCTCACGATATTATTTATACAGTGGTAGGTTATACTTCCTCCCGCGATATTATAGAGTGGTAGGTTATGCCTTCTTCTGCGATATTGTTTATAGAATGGTAGGTTATACCTTCTCTCGTGATATTATTTACTTTATTTTATTATGTCAATTTAATTATTTATGGAGTGGTAGATTATGTCTCCTCCTTAATCGAGTGGTACGCACTACCTCCTCGAAATAATATGGTAGGCGTTGCCTCTTCAATCACATGTACGGTCTTACCTTCTAAGATGATTATTTATTTATTTAATTTATTATATGCACATACTTTTATTATCATTAACAACTTTTAAGATGATACTTAAAATGTTATAACAATTGATTTAATTATTATTTAGATATCAGGGGTTTCGGCCAATTCATACATGAACTTCGACCCGTGGTTACGATTCGATAACGAACTTTGTTGCTGTGCACTTTCATACATTAACTTAGTGTTTGACCCCATAACATGCATTGACTGGATTAATTAGTATTAAACATACATTAGCGATAAACGACGTTTAATTCACCGTTAATCCTAGCTGACTAGGATGACACGTCAGCCACGACAACATCTTAATAAACACGCAAAACGTCGACGTTTTGATAAGTGGGAGTTACCCTTAATTATTTTCATCTTCTCCTTCTTCCCCGAGCTCCTTCTTCCTCTTTGCAATAAGAGTTTTCCCTTAAGTGCTGCAGTGCTTTCTCTCTTCCCAGAGCCTGAACCAGCGCCCCGAAACACAAAAGCATATCTTATAATCTGTATCCATTTCTTTTTCAATGCAGAATCCAAACTTTGGTCTTCGTAGCTGTACTAAGAACCTTTCTTGACCCCAACCTCCATAATTTCAGCACAATCAAGAACACATCCATACAAAGTTAAGTGTAAGTTAAAAGACAAGGAAAACGTTAACGTGTAGTCAGAGATTTTAGAATGTTGAATTACTTTCTAAAGCCATCTCACCATTATCAGGTTGGCACACTATAAGATTTGCTACATTGACACCTAATGAGATCAAACGCTTGCTCTGCAACGACGAGCATTGCATTGCCTCCAAGCTTCTGCACAATCAACAAACTATGTTTAGGAGACATATCAAGATGATATAAAAAAAACAGATCATCTGATCGAAGTAGGGAATCACACTTATTTAATTTCTTATGAATTAAAATTCTGCAACTATTGAAGAGAATCACCTCTGGTTTAGAGTCTATCCTGAAATGATCAAACCCTTTATTTAGTCTAGAGTCTATCCTGAAATGGACATATGGTTGATTCTCCGGCGACGGCGATAGTTTATGGCTTCGGCTTGCGTCAACAATGTTGGTGTTTCAAAGGAATTTCCTACTTATGGTTGTTTCAATCCTCGAGCTTCTTTCAGCTGTGAAGACGGTCGGAGTTCTGGATCCGCCGCAACGGAGATGCCCAATGTCGCGGCTGAACAACCTGTTGGCGTTGGTGATTTCGAGTTTAGGCTTGAGGATCCGGTTGGGATTCTCCCCGCAGATGAGCTTTTCTCTGAGGGGAAACTCGTGACGAAGGAACACACGGTGGAGATCGAAGGGAAATGCAGGAGGATGGAAGTGGAAATGGAGATCTCAGGCGCCGATAATTGTTTGTTTTCTCCCAAGGCGCCACGGTGTTCGAGTAGGTGGAGGGAGTTGTTAGGGCACGACGTCGTTTAGGTTAATAGTTAAATAATTAATTAAATTTATTTAAACCCCATTATCTGACTAAGCAAATTTTTAACGGTTTGACTAACACCGTCAAGTCAATGCATGTTACGGGATAAAACACTAAGTTCATGTATAAAACTGCACAGCAACAAAGTTCGTTATCGAATCGTAACCACGGGTCAAAGTTCATGTATGAATTGGCCGAAACCCCATAGATATCATGTCAAACTTGGCAAATCTTGATATCATTGCCCTCGATGTATCTGGAAAAAATTATATGACTTGGGCATCATATACAAAGATGCATCTGAGATCGAATGGCCTTCTTAAAGCCATCGATCCATCGGAAACAATGTCAGATGAGAATAAGGCTAAGGTCATGGTATTTTTACGCCACCATCTTCACGATACGTTAAAAAATAAATATATCACAAAAGAAGATTATGCGGATCTTTAGCAATCATTAAGAGATAGGTTTGATCATCATAAACTTGTGATCTTACCTAAGGCTCGATATGATTGGCTACACCTCCGATTTATGAACTATAAAAGTGTTAGTGAATATAATTCCGCGTTGTTTGGAATTACTTCTAGAATGATGTTATGTGGTGATAAAATGAGCGATTATGATATGATTAAAAAAATGCTCTCCATATTTCATTTTGGAAATATAATTCTACAAGAGTAATATCAGACTAAAGGATATATTCGCTACTCGGAGTTGATGCAAGTACTCATTGTAGTAGAGCAAAATAACGACCTCGTGATGTTAAATCATCAATCTCGTTCAGCTGGATCAGTTCCATTCCTAGAAGTGAATGTGGTAGCATCCAGTAATAATAATAATTATCAAGTACGAGGACGTGTATGCGGCAGAAGCCATAGTAGAGGTCGTGGACGTGGACAAGGAAGGGGTTTTAACATTGGAAAAAATAAGAATTTCCAAATAAATGAGGGTGGTCGGACAATAAGAAAACCGACCGAGAACACTTGTTACAGATGCGGCATGAAAGGGCATTGGGAACGTATATGTCGTACGCCTAAATATTTCGTCGATCTGTATCAAGAGTCAATAAAGCCCAAGAGTAATAATGTTGAAATCAACTTCGCCGATGATGAAGTTGGACCTTCCTTTAGTGGTCTAAATGATGATACTCATCTGGATATCGCAGATTTTCTTGTTGATCCCAAAAGTATCAACGAGTATTAAAGCGATTATGATCGATGAGAAATGAAAAACTGCTAATAAGACATGCATAATATGTTTGTATAATAAAACTTAATGATGGTTTTAGTAGTTTATGAAATATCCTTTGCTTTAAACTATTAATGCATTTCTATCAATTATGACACATAAAATGTCACAAATTGGAATTGATGAAGGAGATATCTGTCTAGCAGATAGTGATACAACGCACACTATACTTAAAGATAGACGATATTTCTCTTGTCTTGATTTAAGTGACTCCGCTAGAAGCGTGAGTACGATATCAGGAAATGCAAAGATAATATTGGGTTCTGGAGAAACCAATTTTTCGATGCCAAAAGGCACGAAATTTGAAATAAATAATGTATTATATTCTCCTAAGTCTCATAGAAATTTGTTAAGTTTCAAAGATATCCATAAAAATGGATATCATATAGAGACTATGAGTAAAAATAATGTTGAATATCTTTGAATTATATCTGAGAGGAAACATATATTGGAAAATTTGCCAATGTTATCCTCTGGATTCTATTATACAAAGATAAGCATAGTTGAATCATATTCTATAGTAAACCAGAAGTTTACTAGTACTTTTAAAGTCTGGCATGAAAGATTAGGCCATCCTGGATCAATTATGATGAGGAAAATTGTGCAAAATTGTAATGGTCACCCATTGAAAAATGAGAAGATTTTTTAATTGGGAGAGTTTTCATGTAAAGAATATTCTCAAGGAAAACTCATAACATGACCATCAATAACAAAAGCTGGGAATGAATCTCTAGTATTCTTAGAGAGAATACATGGTGACATATGTGTACCTATTCATCTACTGTGCGGGCCGTTTCGATACTTTATGATATTGATTGATGCATCAAGTAGATGATCATATGTTTGTCTTTTGACAACAAGAAATACGGCTTTCGTAAAATTCATTACCCAAATAATCATATTGAAAACACAATTTCCTGATTATATCATAAAGAAAGCCAGACTTGATAACGCTGGTGAATTCACTTCACAAGCTTTTGATAATTATTGTATGTCATTGAACATCCACTGCCTTATATGCATACACAAAATGGGATGGCCGAAAGTTTGATTAAACGGTTGCAATTGATTGCAAGACCGTTAATATTGAGAACAAATCTCTCAATTTCTGTATGGGGTCATGCTATACTGCATGCAGCTGCATTAGTCTAGATTAGACCAAGTGCGTATAATAAATATTCTCCATTGGAGTTGACATATGGTCAACATCCAAATATATCTCATCTTCGAGTTTTTGGGTGCGTGGTTTATGTCCCAATAGCCCTACCACAAAAAACAAAAATGGAAACACAAAGGAGAATGTGAATATATATTGGATATACATCACCAAGTATAATTCGATATCTTAAACCTCGAACTGGTGATATGTTTACGGCACGTTTTGCCGATTGCCATTTTAATGAAGATGAATTTCCAGCGTTAAGGGAGGAATTAAAGAAGCATCAAAAGATGTTACATGGTGTACACGAAATTTGATACACCTTGACCTCCGTATAAATCAACGTGAGGTGGAAGTTCAGAAAATTATACATTTACAGAATATGGCAAATGAATTACCAGATGTGTTCACAGATACGAAAAAGGTGACGAAATCGTATATACCCGCTGCAAATACTCCATCAAGAATTGATGTTCCAAAGGAACCATTTGATGGAAATAAAATAAATGACCCAAAAGTTCAATTGAAAAGGGGGAGGCCGATGGGCTCTAAAGATAGAAATTCCCGAAAGAAAAAGAAATTAGGAAGAATGAGTAAAGATCTCCCAAAAATATTACATAATGCAGATATTCAAGAAAATGAGAAGGTTCTTGAAAAATCTGATGATGAAAGTCTTATTGAGGAAGAACATGATATAGAAAATTGTGAAACATTCATTAATTACGTTTAAGATGGAAAAATCTGGGTTAGAAATAAAATAGAAGATGTGGATGGAACATTTTTATTTTCTATATCTAAAGAAATTGATGATGAATATAATGATCTGGACCCGAGATCATTATCAGAATGTCGGGCGAGACCCGATTGGGAGAAATGGCAAAAAACCATGAAAGATGAATTACTCTCTCTCAATAAAAAAATTATTCGGACATGTTATCATTACACCAGAAGATGTAATGCCTGTCGGATGCAAATGGGTTTTTGTGAGAAAACAAAGTGAAGAAAACGAGATCATAAGATATAAAACATGACTTGTGGCACAAGGTTTCTCTCAAAGACCGAGAATTGATTATGATGAAACATATTCCCCGGTTATGGATGCAATTACGTTTAGATAATTGCTGAGTATAACAACATCCAAAAATTTAAAGATGTATCTTATGGATGTCGTGGCTGCATGTTAATATGGATCACTTGATACTGACATATATATGAAAATTCTCGATGGATTTAAAATCACGGAAGGATCCAAGATCTCATAAAAATCAAAGGTTTTTGTTCGGTCAAATTACAACGATCACTTTACGGATTAAAACAATCCGGACGCATGTGGCATAATCGCTTAAGCGAATATTTTTTGAAAAGAGAATATATCAACAATGCGATATGCCCTTGCGTGTTTATCAAGAAATCCTCATTAGGATTTGTTATTATCGCTGTATATGTTGATGATCTGAACATAATTAGAACTCAAAAAGAAGTTTATGATGCACGAACCCATATGAGAGAAGAGTTTGAAATGAAAGACTTTGGTAAGGCAAAGTTTTGTCTCGGGCTTCAAACAGAGTATCTCAAAGGTGGAATATTTGTCCATCAATCAAATTATACCAAAAGGGTATTAAAAAGATTTAATATGGATAAATCAAATCTTTTGAGTACTCCAATGGTCAATAGATCACTTATTGTTGATAAAGATCCATTTCGACCTTGTGAGGATAACGGAGAAATTTTAGGTTGTGAAATACCTTATATGAGCTCTATTTGTACGCTGATGTATCTTGCTAATTGTACTAGACCAGATATTGCTTTTGCTACTAACTTACTTGCAAGGTATAATTCAGCCCCTATGCAAAGACATTGGACCGGAGTAAAACAAATATTCCGTTATCTTCAAGGTACAATTGACTTGGGATTATATTATCCCAGAAATTCTTTGTTTGGTTTAGTTGGTTTTGTAGATGCAGAATATTTATAAGATCCGCATAAAGCTCGATCGCAAACCAGATACGTTTTACATTAGGAGATACTGCGATCTCGTGGCCTTCATAAAAACAGACATTGGTTGCCACTTCCTCAAATCATGCGGAAATTATCGCACTCAATGAGGCATGTAGAGAATGTGTATGACTCAAGTACATGACTCATCATATACAAGAATCTAGTGGAATCAATACAAATAAAGAACCAACAAAATTGTTCGAGGATAATGCTGCATGTGTCGCTCAACTTAAGGAAGGTTATATCAAGAGCGATAGGGCGAAACATATCTCACCAAGATTTTTTTCATATACTCAAGAGCTTGTGAAAAACCAAGTAGTCAACATTGAGTATATTCGCTCAACCGACAATGCAGCAGATATGTTCACAAAGGCGTTTCCTACAACAACGTTTAGAAAACATGTTCAGAATATTGGAATGCGTCATTTGCGAGATATATAAAGGGAATTATATATATATTTTCGAGGGAGAAATTGCGTATCTGTACTCTTTTTCTCTTATCATGATTTTTATCCCATTGAGTTTTTACATGATAAGGTTTTTAACGAAGCAGTACATAATACTTCGATAATAATAGATAATCAAGGAGGAGTGTTGAAAAAGTCAGACGTTTGTGACTTCTCTGTCTGACTTCTTCTTTGATTATTTTTGCCGACTAGCTTCTCTTATAAATAGGAGACTATGTATCATTTGTAAATAATATTATTTTTTTTTTATTAATAAAATTATTAATTTAATTTTATTTCTCTAAATATTTTTTATAATATTTTTTATTTTTTTTACTTACTCATTCAATCCCAACACTGCATAGAAGTACGTGAGGATAAAGAACCGAAGAACCTTCTTCTGCAAGAATATTTTAGAGATTCGATGTCTCTCGACACTCGAGGACAGGTCAGGTCACAGAGTTCTTAAAAAGTCTAGGCGGCGCGTCTCTTGCTCTCTTTTGCACGTGATGCACGTGACCCAGTAATGTTACGTAACTGAAAGCGATTAAGAGGAACTATGAGAGAGAGAGAATGAAGGTGATGGACAGAGACAGGTGTCGGTGATGATGCACTGTATTGTGTGTGCACGCGAATGTAGATGATTTATCTTTGTAAGCCGATGTATTATGGGTTTCGTGTATGGCCAAGTGGGTTTACTTTGAGTTGTAATAATTTATTTTGTCTTGGGTCTACACAAGTTGTTGACATGATTTTGGCGGTGATATATAAAAAAAATCAAATTTCAAAAATTAACTTAGTATACACAAATTAGATATATAATTCTCTATTTGTTTTTAATGATTTTTTAATACTTCTAATTGTTTTGGTCAACTATATGCATTAATGCTAAAAGCCTAAATGAGTACAAATAAGTTTATCTATTAGAAAGTAGATACAAACACACGATAACTTTTTGGGCAATTGATAAAATAATACTTTTTAAGTTTTTTTCAAATATTTAATTTTTCAAAAATAATATAAATTTAATATTAAAATATTTTAAAACTTTTTCTAATAAAAAATAAACTCTAAATTAGAAAAAACCTAAATATAATATTTTAATTATATTTGTAATTTATATATGGTAAATATATATTTCAAAAAATAATTCTATTTTTAGAATTTTTAGTTTATAATACTAAATTAGGAACAAAACTTAAAAATGTGTTATTTTACGATATTATTCTATTAAAAACTATAAAAATTAATATTTTTCAAATAGTATTTTAAAAATTTTTGTTTTAAATCTAATAAATTAAAATTAAAATTATAAAAATAATTATTTACTTTAAATATAAGTTCGGAATAATAAACTTTTGGGAAATAAACAAAATAACACTCTTTTAAAATTTTCTTCTAAATATAGCACCATTAGTTTAAATTTCTCAAAATAACACAAATTTAATATTTAAATATTTTAAAATTTCTTTTTAATAAAGAAAAATTAATGTGTAAATTAGAAAAAACCAAAATATAATATTTGAATTATATTCGTAATTTATTTATCGTAAATATATATTTTCAGAAAACAATTTGTATTATTTTTGAAATTTTAAATTTAAAGTGATAAATTTGAAACAAAAACTAAAAAAATGTTCTTTTAGAATATTATTCTAAACTTTTAGTACTACTTCAAACAACTATTATATGAAAAATGATGCAAAAAACTTTTTAATGGAAATATTTCATGAAATAACAAAGGTGGAGTTTCCCAACAACAACAACAACAAATATAGAGTAAATCTGAAAAGTCATAGCTCTGTTAAATTCCACAGTCGATATGAAGAATTTGGTGATCCTTGAAATGTGAATCGTTACTGACAGAATTGCAGAAACAAGGATTATCTTCAAAAGGTCGTAAACACATTAACATTGAGAAAACAAAATCATTGCTACACCAACGAAGGTTTATTTCCGCCTGAAGACTGTGTATGTGCCTCAAGGTTTCGCGTGTGGTCTCAATGTTGAATGTGACTCTAATGCCACTAGGCCAAAGATTATCTATGTCACATGTAGCTGGTAAAACTTTATTGATCAAGCCATCTTATGTCCTAAACACCTAGTGTAAGAAGAGACTAAGTTTGAATTCTCTAAATAACAAGATTCAGGGACAAAAGGATCAAAGGTCAGGATCAAGCAGAAGACAGCCGCTTCACAAGATGTTATCTAACATGAATGTGCATCTACGGTTAATATATCGGTCTGGTCCATAAGAAACTCAAACTCGAACAAACAGGCAAAACATGGAGTTTATATTAACCACAACTTCATCCTCCACGCATATGGGCACCGAGTTCACCAAACTGATCATCAGCTTCTACAGTGTCATCTGAGAGACGGACTGCATCAAGCTTCTGCTTCAGGATATCTATTGCGTTAAGAACCAGCTGTGAAGCCTTCACTGCAGCTGTGGATTCAACAGTGAATATAAAACTATCATCTTTCGGATGGATCTCAATGAGCCCTGGTTTCCCCATCGCTTCTGCTTTCTTGATTAATTCTTCATCGTATGTGTATGCTTCTGGATCAACCACCACAACCTAAAGAGGCAAAGTATCATAACAACAATGGTGATGATAGTAAACGCTAATCGTGATATGCTAAGATTTAGGCATGGAGCTTGGTTTTATAGCAAGGAAGACTCAAACAATAGCCTGCAAAAGAAATGGCATACAAACTTCCAACAATATATTACCGAAAATGGTTATAATCATATGTAATATTCTCTCGCATCCAAAGAAAGTTACTTCAATCTTGACAAGTCCTAGTAATAGCATGAGGATAAAAAATCAAGGTGAACTCTCAAGCACAAACTTCACTGGTACATTACGTAATCTATACTATCATTTCTCTTACATTTATGCCATCGATTGCATTACTATTTGATAAAATTTGAACTAATTCAGCACTAAAAGTCTAGCAGTTGTTTTGATATTTTCGGCTGATTAAAGTAATAATCATAAGAGTATCACAACAAATGGGATAACTTGGTACCAAAGAGGTAAAAGTGCTATCTAAGAGAATGATAATCTGAAAAATAAGCTAAACGCACTTAACTCCTAAAGAAATTCGTATACTCATATCGTATATTAACCTTTCAAAACACAGTAGCCAATAAAGGAGGAAAAAACTCATATCCAAGTATCAAAGCTATAAACTTAAAGAGGTCAATTCATCCACAACGTCCAAACTAACCTGTCTGGTGACTGGATCAATGCCAAAAACCTTTGTTGGGCTGCTCTCAATCAATTCGATCTTTTCCTTGTCTGTCAAAGTGTCCATCATATCTTCATTAATAATTATTTCAGGTTCATACATAAACGTAACAGTAGCTGCAGGAGACCATTTTGCATGATCTTTCCCAATTCCTTTCCTAGCTATTGCCCTAAGCTTCAATTCTTGTCCCCGACGCAGCTTCACTATGATAATCCCCCTGAAACCAAATGAAACAGTCACAAATTAGACTATCAAACAACGAAAAAGAGAGCAACAATAGTCATGCGAAAGGGCAATAAATTTCACAATTTCACAATAATGGAAAAGGAGGTACCTTTGCTCGCTTAAATTAGTTCCAGATGATTCGATAGAGTACTCGACAGGAGTAACAGTAGGATCGGCACTGTAGAGATCCCTACTGGTGACATCTAGGGTTTGGTCAGTGACACATTTAGCGCTAAGCCGAAACTCAACAGAACAGAACTCGCACTGTCCATCTCCATCACAAGCATCGCAATCACGAGAGAAGCGCATGCTCATAGCACGTTCACTAGTGAGAGGTATGAGACCTAATCGATGAGCTATAAACTCATCGTTTAGAACAGAGGAATTAACCTCGATTTCGACTAGATCTATTGCGACGGTAGGGACCTCAGAAATCATAACGCGACGGAGAGCGTTGGCCATAGATACGTCGGTATCACGAAGCTCGAATTTAGCGTAGTCATCTTTAAGCTCACGGATCTTTACCTTTGGAAATCTCTGGTAAGAGGCACCAACGTCCATCTCAAAGCTTGGTGCTTTCTGATACCTCTTCAACTTTTTAGGGTTTTAGGCCAAAGAAAGAGAAGAGCGAGTGGTAAAGTCTATAAAATAGAAAAGTGGTTTCAGTTGGGCTTTTGGGCCTCTTGTATGCTCTCTGGTTTTTCAGGTTTGAATATTCTCTTTTCTTTTTGGTCATACATTGTAAATTCGTCACCTAAAGGAAGCTCAAATCAGTGGAGCAAATATACGGTTAAGTGCGGTCATTTAGAACGCAACTAGTGTCTATAGGTCGGCTGGAGAGAAGCGTAAATACTATTACCGGTGTCGTTTTGACAAAAACTCCACTTGACCAAGAACAAAACGACGTCTCTACTAATGCACTATCGAGCATGTGCAAAACAATCAACCCCAAATCTTCCTTTTTCCAACAGTTTGTAACAGTTTCAGGGAAATAAAACAGAGTACCTACAAGACAAACATCAGATCGTGAGTACAATACAAGCTAACAAAATCAAACTCGCAAATCAAGCTCGCAAACCGTTTTATAAGATATATAAAACGATGATAATGTTTTCAATCGGAAATAGTGGATATAACTCGGAAGTTGAAAGAGGTATATAAGGATGAACAGTTGTATTGGAAGCAAAAAAACAAAGAATATATGATTGTATGAGAGGTATCAAAATTTGAAATTTTTCCACAAAAAAAAAAACAAAAGTAGACAAGAAATTGAATCATTGGGATGCATAATGAGCCAGGGGGTTGGGTTTCAATGGATATGCAGATGGAAAATGTTGCGGTTAACTACTTTGATAACCTTGTTTAAATGATATCACCCATAAAGCTTGAGAATGCATTGGAGGAAATTCCGCATATGAATCTTGAAGAGATGGATGAAATATTAACTACTTCGACTATATCCCTATGCCTTGAAGAGGACTCGACGTTGACTCGGGCAACCAACCGTTTTCGACTGCTCCATCTATTAGCCATTCATCAACGGATGTAGCTTCCCAATCTCCCAAAATTTGATTAATTTATTTATTCTTTTTCTTTCACTCAGTGAATCGGTGGATCACATACTTGTTGGTGATAGTGACAAAGAGATACTCGGAATATCACTATCACACATTGATCAATCAAATAGAGATTCAACAACTAAAACCTCCAACCTCAGTTCTCCTGTGCCTTACTAAGCGAAGGATACAAAATAAATTCAATCACATTGATTTTTGATCGAAAAAAAGAAACCAAACCTAGATGGTATCACTCTACTTATTTTTTTATCAAAATTTTTGGCAAATTATTAGAACAAATTTACTAAAGTTGGTCAATAACTTCATAACAACAAACACTTTTGATAGTTGGTTAAATATGACCAACATATGCCTGATACTGAAAAACAAAAAGACTAATAAAGATGGCAGAACTAAGACCAATTAGCTTCCGCAATATTGTCTATAAGATTATAGCAAGATTTTTTGTCAAAGGTTAAAAGTCTTAGTACCTGAAAGCACTAGAACATAGAGAGTACCAAGAACTTTGTATAACACACACAAAATCTATTAGAAATCATTTAAACACAATTCAACAATAGTGTTTAATCAGATTTATGCATTATTAACATTTAACATGCCACTGACCAATTTCTAATCTACCCAAACTCACCCACAACAACAGTTGTGTTCACTCTTTATTCACTCACCAGAAAACGTGTGCAACAACTTACACACAGAGCCTCATTTTCTTCTCAAGAGCGACAACCCTAGCTGCCTCTCGACACTTTCTTTTTATATGTGTCTTGCACTAGGGTTTCACCTTTCCTAAATGAATATTCAGCAATATTCAGTACCATGTTCTTTGAATATCATTTTTCCTTACACAGTTTGATATCTCATTTCCAATGAGATCGCGCCACGTTAGCACTTTCAAACTTCCCGCGTCCAAACTTACGTGTTGCACACCGATCCATCTGCTTAGCCACAATCCTTGTGCTAACAGTACCAAACATTATTTTGAAAACGCAATATGTATACGTTCAATTGTAGACAATATATACTCATTTAACTCATGAAATGTTTCATGGGTTACATAAATATAAAAGCTTGTAAAGAAAACTACATGGCAATTAAAACAAATATGAATAAAGCTACGATAGAGTACAATGGTCTTTCGTAGAACACTTACTAAGAAAATTCGGTTCGACGGACAAATAAAGCTTGCAAAGGAAACTACATGACAGTTATATCATATTCTCCATCATTTGGATGGGAGAACATATTATCTGCTAGACCTCTAGTTAATAAAAGGTTGTTCTTCATCATCTCTATCCATATGAAAATGATATGTGGATGTCATCCCAATCTCCTGTTATAACGCGAAAAACTGGATATAAAAATTATGATGCAAAAACGATTTTTGAATAAAAAATGATTGAAAAAGAATTACGGAAAAGATGAATTCACGGAGTGGAGATTTGATATCTTTCTTTAATTCAATAAATCTTCCGCGATGTGGTGCATTGATGAGATTATAAATCCCATGATACAACCGCAATGAAACTATAATCGCAACACCCGATTATGGAATCTACGAACAAAAACTACGATATACTCTCGAAAACTTACAATACGAGAATAGAGAATAACGTGAGAAGATCGCCGGAACTGATTTCGTGTGAGACGAAAATGTAAGAGGAGGCAGCTCATTTTTATAGCCATAAGGGAGCGATTTCGCAATCTTAGAACGTGGGAGGCAACCGAACCGACGAGAAAATCGCGCGCAGTTGGAAGAGAAAAAGGTGGGCGGTTTAGGGTTTTGACCCGGATTTGGGCCAAAACTTTAACCAAAATTTGGCCCAAAAAAACTATCCAAGACCCGAACCTAAATCCGAACCCGAATCCGAATCCGAACCCGAGCCGAACCCAAATATAATATTTTAACTTTATTTATAATTTATTTATAGTAAATAAGTGTTTTCACAAAATAATTTGTATTATTTTTGAAAATGTTAGTTTAAAATGATAAATTTAGAACAAAAATTTTAAAAAATGTTATTTAATGATAGTACTCTATTTTATACTTTGGAACGGATAAGCATTTTAAAAAAAAATTATGTAAACCGAAATATCATATTAGTGACCAATTTGGAGAAAAAAAGAATAGAGAAATGTGATATTTCAGTTTACACAATTTTTAAAAAATGTTCAAGATAATATGTTTAATTTTTACAAATTTCATTGACTCTATTTCAGCTTCTTCTTCTTTTTTTCAAACATTCAACTAATTAAATAAAAAAAGCTTTTCTATACTCTATTACAATTAAAAAAACCGGAGTTGAAGACTTTTTACATTAAACAAAAATGGAGTCACGTTCTTGGTTCGTTGACAGTCACAACTTAACAATGACGCATTAGAATATTCAAAGTTTATAAATTATAAAGTTTCTTCAACTTTAAAAAACAATAAGAGTTGTAACCACACGCTATATATATAACTCTTTTTTGTATCATCTCCTAATTTATATCCGATCAAACTAAAGTCAACATGCATCACAAATTTCAGATCTCCGGTGAAGTTCTCAGAGATTTGGGTTTGAAGATGAAGATTCTTATACCACTTGTCTTTAGTTGCTTACTAATTTCAGTCATAATGTTACTCTCATCCTCAAACAACTTCAACAACAATCTTCTTGATGTTATAACCAACGGTACAAAGAAAATATCTTTCACCTTTTGTGTTAACTCAAAGAATCTTGTTTTGACTTTAGAACTTTCATCTTTTTCATGTAATAGGTTCAATGAAATCTGAAACACCGAGGGATAAACTGATAGGAGGGCTATTAACAGCTGATTTCGATGAAGGTTCTTGTTTGAGTAGGTATCAAAAATCATTGTTGTATCGCAAGGCTTCACCATACAAACCTTCTGAGTATTTCATCTCTAAGCTAAGAAGCTATGAGATGCTTCACAAGCGTTGTGGTCCAGGCACACAAGCTTACAATGAAGCAACAGAGAAACTTGGTCATGATGATGAGAATTATGCAAACAAATCTTCTGGTGAATGTAGATACATTGTGTGGATTGCAGGTTATGGGCTTGGAAACCAAATACTTACACTTGCTTCTGCATTCCTTTATGCTCTCTTGACAGAGAGAATCATTCTTGTTGACCAAAGGAAAGATCTTTCTGATCTTTTTTGTGAGCCATTTCCAGGTACTTCATGGTTACTTCCTCTTGATTTTCCATTGATGAAACAGATTGATGGTTACAACAAGGGATACTCTCGTTGTTATGGAACAATGTTGAACAATCATGCTATCAATTCGACTTCAATACCGCCGCATCTATATCTTCATAACCTTCATGATTCAAGGGATGAAGATAAGATGTTCTTCTGTGAAAAGGATCAAACTTTGATCAATAAAGTCCCTTGGTTGATTATTAAAGCCAATGTTTACTTTGTTCCATCTCTATGGCTTAATCCAATCTTACAATCCGAACTAATCAAACTCTTCCCACAGAAAGAAACTGTCTTTCACCATTTGGCTTCGTATCTTTTTCACCCGACGAATCAAGTTTGGGGTATGGTCACTAGGTACTATCATGCTCACTTATCCAGAGCAGATGAGAGTCTCGGGATTCAAATCCGAGTTTTCAACAAAAATGCTGGATATTTCCAACATGTTATGGACCAAGTTGTATCTTGTACACAAAGAGAGAAACTTTTGCCTCAACTTGTTACACAAGAAGAATCACAAGTCAATAGATCAAATACTCTGAAGCTTAAAGCTGTTCTTGTCACATCTCTCTATCCAGAGTATTCGGACAACTTAAAGAACATGTTTTGGGAGAAACCAAGTTCGACAGGAGAGATTATTGAAGTTACTCAACCAAGTGGAGAAAGGTTTCAGCAAACAGACAAGAAGGCTCATGACCAAAAGGCACTTGCTGAGATATATCTTTTGAGCTTAACAGATAACATTGTCACAAGTGCAAGGTCAACATTTGGATATGTTGCTTATAGTATTGGAGGATTAAGACCATGGTTACTTTATCAGCCAAAGGATCTCACAACTCCTGATCCTCCATGTGTTAGATCCAAGTCCATGGAGCCTTGTTACCTTACTCCTGCATCTCATGGATGTGACGCTGACTGGGAAAAAAATTCAGGGAAAATTCTTCCTTTTCTTAGGCATTGTGAGGATATTATGTATGGTGGACTCAAGCTTTATGATGAATTATAGATATTCTGTTATTACACTTGATTTCATTGGATTGTTGAGTTACTGTCTCTTTTTCTTATGTTGTTCTATGATAATATTAGTTGAGGTTCAGTTTGAATACACAATAAAATAATCATGTTTGTATGCTTAATGAATAAGATCTACGTAGTACTTTACAGTTTACAATTGTATCCGCTGTACATGTTAATGCATAGAAACAATTACATGTTATAAATGTATATTACAAGATTTTTTTTATAATAATTCAATTACTAGCAAATTGCACACAATGAGCTTTCGAAATCATATGTGCCAGAGTGAGTTTTGTGTATCACGATGAATTAGCTAAGACAAGTTACCAATTATAAAATATAAAATTATTGTTTTAAAACACCAATAACAACCTCAATAATTGATCCACAAAAGAACAATCACATCAACTAATAATTGAACTATATTTAATCTAAAATTAGACATATAAATAAACGATGAAATAAGCAATCAAATAGCTCTATCAAAATCACACACCAATTATGTCAATATATAAGAATTTTACACCCAAGCGGAATTGGCCTCATTGCCTCGTCTGTGAACCAGACTTCATAGCCTGCACCGCCTCACTGCGGTCACCGTCTCACTGCAAGCATTGCCTGACTGCAAGCATTGCCTGACTGCAAGCATTGCCTGACTGCAAGCATTGCCTCACTGCAAGCACCGCCTCACTGTAGTCAAAGGCTCATCAGCCACTACAGTCAATGGCTCGTCAGCCACTGCAGTCATCGTCTCACCGCCTCACTGTAGTCACCAACTCATGATCTACAACTCAACACACACAATTACTTTTACTGTATACCAATACACCACCAATCCAATCTCACCGTATACATTTTTTGTCAAAAACTTTCTTTTCCAACAATAATTAAACAAAAGATCACTTCTAATAATAATATCTAATTACATTAATAATTTCTTTAATTGCAATCAAACGTTAATTATTAAACCTAGAAAAAGCACAATTACAAAATTTGTCAACGACACTACAATAGAAATCCGTAGATCATTGCTCACCTTAGCCAATTGTTTGTAAAAATTAGCAATTCTTCCTTGTTTGACGGATTCATTGCCTCTACTTTGACACCGTACTTTTGTATTCTCTTCATTCTCAAATAAGTTTTTCTTCAACCAAGATTTAGTTCTATGTGTCGTGACTGTTCATGCAAAGTTTCAGGTTTAACGGACTTTGTTTTCCTAACCAAAAGACAAAACTTCACATGCACGCATCAAACTCGGTAAATCAACAATATCTCTCAGATGGTTAAACCAAACATAATGATATTTTACATAAAGCTAAATCTAGGTATCACACATATATCACCAAATTTAAGATCAATCTAAATAGG
>JAEVFF010000388.1:392588-438093 GCA_018901945.1 Pugionium dolabratum
TTTTTTCATAACACATTAAAAATATATTTTTTAAATATTATAAATTATTATATAAAAAATTAGATATTTTAAATAACTTATATATAATTAAATATAATGTTTAAGTTTATTTTTTTAACTTAAAATTTAATTTTTTTTTATTAAAAATAGATTTTTTAGTTATTTTAAATTAAATTTATGTTATTTTAAAAAATTTAAATAATTAATAATATAGCTAAAACAAATATTTTAAATAATGGTATTTTAAATAATTATTCTTCTGCTTCATATTCCAAAAATCTGTATTTGGTTTTAGTTCTCTTGATTGGAGTTTGGATTTATTTCCGTCAAATATACGAATTTATTCTAATAAATCTATCCATTCATGCTTTTTGGATCTTTCATAAGTTACATAAACTGTGTTTTTTTCGTAAACTACATAAATTTAATAAATTATTCCAATTATAAAAATTCTGTTAATGTTTACACGTTAAATTATTATTAAACCTTGTTTTGCTTCGAAAATCTGGTTTTAATTTCAAAATAAATCTAAGTTAAAACTAGATTTTTGAATTAGAACCAGATTTAGTATCTATTTAATGTGTAAACATTAATAGAATTTTTGCAATTAGAATAATTTATGAAATTTATCTAATTTATGAAAGAAGTTTATGTAGTTAAAAGAAAACTCAAAAAGTACGGATAGAAATAAATTTAGTCGAATACGTTTGTATAATTGACGGAAGTAAACCCTTAGAGTTTAGATGGTCCATTAAACATGTTTGTTACTTTCGATCTTTTCAAAATACGTTGATAAATTTTGATTTTAATTAAAATATATATATATATATATATATATATATATATTTGTAATTTACGTAAATTTCTTTGTAGGGTATGGAAAATTATGTGTTGTTGGTTTGCTAAACTTCCCATTGATTCAGAACAAGAGGATTTGTTCGAATGTAGAGCATTTTATGTAGGATTTAAGTAAAGATTTGATAAATAAATGGATGAAGAGACACCACACCAATTATGCAAGGTTTATGATAAGTGTAGAGCAGTCAACTTTCAAAGATTCTCACACAAAAATAATGGAGACATCAACCATTTCAAATAAAGAAAAACTAGATTTTTATTTCATAAAATTTAAGTTATTACATGTTGAAAAATGATTTTATATAATATTGCAGCAGCAAATGTCTTTTAGCACTTAAAATACATTACAATGGAAATAATAAAATAAAAATAATAACAAAACGTTATAACCTAATAAAAAATAAAAGATCTCTTAAAATTTAATAGTCACATTCATACAAAAACAAAAAAAATAAACCTGTTAATTTAAACATATGAATTTTAAATATTTACATTGGTCTATTGTACTTTCTTATAATATTTTTTAAAATTTGTTAGCGATAAATAATATTGTATCTTTAATACCTTGTAAAATTAAAAGAAATGAAATTGTTGCAGTTTTGAGTTGTTCATAACTTTTTTTGTATTCAAACTACATAATTAGATTACATATTATTAATTATACTAAATAGAACATCCAAATACTAAATCCATGAAATCTCATGGATAATAGATAACATTGACATATTTTTTTTAAAAAACAGATGTATTTATGGGGTATTTCGTTTGTTTAAAAAAAACATAAATGTGTTATTAAGAATTTGGTGATACTTTGATTATTTTTAATATAAAAATCCTCTTAACATTAAAAAAATAAATTTAAAAAATAATAATAACATGTTATTATCGAAAAAATGATATGGTTAAACAATTCAAATGTGACATGAAAATTTTAAACACTAATTTATTTTCAAAAAATAAATTAATCAAATATAACATGATAATTTTAAACATAATTTTTTTCAAAAAAATAAATTATATATATTAAATTAGAAAGAAATTTAGAAAAAAAAATTATATATCATTACAAAACATATATGACTAAAAAAATCATTATCCCCTATACATTAAAAAATAAATGAATTCTAAAAAATTGTTTACATGTTATTAAAAACATAACATAACGAAAAATTATGATATTATGTTTACTCAAATGTGACATGTTAATTGTAAACATAAATTTATCACAAAAATAAAATAAATCATATATATTAAACTAAAAGTAATTTTAGAAAAAAATGTTTAACACCATGTATGTTTTCATATTTATGGTTTTATTTAGATTTTATGCATTTATAATTGTTTTAAATAATTTATTTAGTTTGACAAATTATGGTGAATAATTTATATTTTTCAATCATGAATATTACTTTTACATGTCTATTAAGTTATTCATATTTTGATCAACATCTAATTATATAATTGGTAATTTAAAAAATTATTATTTAAAGATAAACTTAATTTTACAAAAAAATCTATATAAGTTAAAATATATAAAACTAATGGTTAAAAAGTGTATTATATATAAGTTCATAATTTATAATATACAATCATACCAAAATATAGTTTAGATATCATTTGATTTTAAAATAAAAATGTAAGCATGAAAAACATAATTTTATTACTTTAAAATACATAAAACATAAATTTATCTTATATAATAAATATATAATATAATATATATAACATCTTAAATCAAATATAATATAAGTTTATAATATATTATAGCACATAAGATAGGAGTAATTTATCAGAGTAATTTATCTAGTTAGTTATGGATATAGATTTTGAGGTTTTGGAGAAATAAGTACTTCAACATTCTTAGGAAAACGTCATTGACAGTTGTGTCATGCCATTGCCTATGCTTCCAATCAGAGTCGGCCTTGAATTTAATAGGGTCGCAAAAAAAAAAAAATAGGTCGTTTTATACTACAAAAAAATTAGACCATTCTAATTTTTAAAACTTTTTGTTGTCAGAAGAATTCGAACTGAAGAACTCAAGAAAACAGTTTATTTTTATTTACCATTTGTGCTAAGAATACTTTTGAAATAAAGGCTGATTTTTTTTATATTAACATTGATGGCCGCAAGCACGAGCTTGGTTTGCTTGGGCCCAGGCCCGGCCCTGCTTCCAATAACAAATATGATCACACATGATTTTCTTTTTTCTTTTCTAATAACTGTTAAATTTATATCATCTTTTTTTATTTCCGTCAGAATTACATAAACAACAATGGACAGAAAAGAGAGAAAACTATGATATAAAAAACAACTACAAATAAAACACACAAAAAGCAAAGAACGAATCTGCCAAAAGATGAGTTTTAATCAGAATTGTCGCAACTGATTGCAATCCAGAACCAGCCCTCGAAACCTTAATTCGAACGATACTTACCATTTTTTCGTGAACAACTATACTAAGAACCTTACACCGAACAAATCAAATCAGATGACCACCTTCGACCGAACAAACCATATACCAGCGGCTAAGGAAAAGATTCTAAGAAGGTGATGCCGCTCTTAGGTTTTTGAGCGAGAGAAGTCATCTCTCTCTCGAACTTGAGATCGCTGCAACCACCCACATGAGACTTCTTCCCTTTTAAAGTAAAAGCTGAAAGAAGACAAATCCGACGTCTCACTTGCAACAACCGCATGCCTCCACTACCGCTCACTAAACTGTTGCTCTAGCAAGGGTTCCTACCTGAAACTAAACATGGATCAACGACGAAAAGAGAAGCCACGACAGAGATCTTAACCATATGTGAAATCCAAGCAAGAGCCACGCCAAATGGAGGGCTGAACACCGACACGTAGCCCAGTCAAGCGGGTCGGACCCGCTCTGTGTGGCTCGTCCTGTGGCGAGTCGAACCCGCTCCGTGTGGCCCGCCACACGGCGGTTCGAACTGCTGCTCCGCTTGCCCGCTGCCGCGGTCGAACCTGCTCCGCGTGGCCCGCCCCACAGCGGGTTTAAGATTTTTTTCATAAATTTTTTTCACCCGCAAAATCCATGAATTAAATTTTTAAAACCTGCACCCGTCCTATTTGTTAACTGGTTTGAGTAAAATTGGTTTGGAATTAAATTGGTTTAGATCTAAATTGGTTTAGGTTTTGATTAACTATTTTTGATCTAAAATTAGCAGGTATCCGCTAATCCGCAAAATAATAAAAGATAACTCGCACCCGCCCGTTATAACAAAACTTTGACCCGCATACACAATGTTTATAGAATTTTTTTTTTATTTGACCCACATCCGCTCTCCAACAGGTCAAACAGGATAGGACCCGTAGGTCAAGACTCATAATGACAGACCTACCGACACGACACCAGAAACCCCACCGCCAACATGCAAAAACAAGGCACCACTACCACCGGCATAAACTCGCCACAAATTGTTATCCGCCCATAAAAGGCCACCAACGGGAGCTAAACGTGAGAAACAAGGAAATGCATATTCCACAAATTTAGGGAGAGGGGAACCGTTAATCTTGTGAAGGCAGTGCTGGAGACCAGTCCTATAGAACTTTAGAACGCCCATCGCTGAGATCTACTCTAAACCCCCGAAGAGAGAAACCGTAAAAAAAAACAAAGGCTAAGTCAGAGGAATCCCTGAACGCCACACTCCTCCCTCAAAACGAGCTTCCAGTCAAGGTCACCGGAATTCTCCCCGCCGATTTACTCACTCCTCCAAACCAGAAACCTCAACGTTGAAAACGAAAATATATGAACTTAATATTTTTGGATGAATAAAGATAATACACTTTTTAATTCTACATGAATGTCTTCTATTTCAATCTTCTTGTATGAACTTTGTAAATCTATGACTTTCCTATGGACATAACTCTATTAATGTTGGGATCGTTTAGTACATTTCCATAACTATACGTCTTGCATTTAACATTTTTACTTATAAGTATAATTGATAATAAAGAATATCATAACAAATTTTTTTATTACGTTATGGTATTAGACCATAAAGAATCGAATTTAATTACCGACTGGATTAGATTTGTGAAACGCTTTGTTTGTTCATATATGACAAGATAAGATGTCTTCTATTACATAGAATTATTTTAATTTGTTTAATTTATTCGTTCTTACGTGATGAGATGAACATTATTTTATTGATTTATTAGTTTAATTAGATAATTTTGGTTTTTATTTTTCAAATATGATAATAATGTTAGATCATAATTTGATATTTGAATATCCAATTGTTGGGTACAAAAATATAGACAATTTGGAAATATCAAGGTGAATTTATGAATAATGATCGTGTTGTATACAATTTTTAAAAAATTGTATTTGCTAGAAAAAAGTGTGTTAAACAATTTCTGTAGTTCTAAAAAAACATGTACTTAGACATGCTAAAAATCATATCACACGATTTGGAAAATATATAATTGAACATGGGAAAAGTCATATCACAAGTAGATCAACAAGTTATGGTTGTGCCGAAAAAAGATCAGTGGAAGCCATGTGTTTATTATATTGGCCATCTGTTGATATTTGAAGCACTTTAACATCTGCCCTATGCATCTTTAAGACTTTCTTTTGCTATTCGTTTTTTATTTCAAAAAATCAACAGTGCAGCCGCCTAGACACTTATTTAGGCACTACACACCATAGAAATGTTATAATTTTATTTAAATCGCTCAAATAAATCAGATGGTTGATTTTTATCTATATAATCCGTGTAAACGAAAGTTTAATTATCTAAACAGTCATTTAATTTATTTTATTTTTATTTTTATTTTTTAAATATTTTTAAAAAATTCAGATAAAAATTTAATATAATTTATATTGGTAAATTAAGTGAAAATCATAACAAATTAAATCTAATTTTAGTTTAATGTGTTTTATACAATTTTAAACATAAAATTATATTATATTTATAAATAATTATGAATTATCATATATATAAAATAATAAATCAATTGAAAACTAAATCCTCGTAATCATCGAATAATCTTCAATTTTTTTATAGGTGCTAGACCCATATCAACCACCCAATTTACGTCAAATATGTATTCGAACATGGTTTTTGGACCTATATGCTGATTTGACGACATATTTCTTTAATTTTTTTTTTCTAATTCTAGTATTTCTGAAAAAATATTTTATTAGTAAAGTCTGAATTAAAAGTTTACCTCTCAGGTATATCATATCATTAATAAGATCTATGTTCGTACTACTTAATCAATTGAGTAATTGTAGTACTTTACACGTTGGTGACTTTGGTTATTGAGTTGGCCATAGATCATTCCGAACCGATGATTTACGTACTAATAAAATAGTGTATAGAATTCTTCTTTTTGTTGAAAAAGTCAGCAAAATCTCTATAACTTCTCTGTCTAATTTTTTTTTTATTATTTTTACCGACTGACTTCTCGTATTAATAGGAGGCTATATATCATTTGTAAACAACATCAATAATAAGTGAACGATTCTCTCTCTTCTCTCTCCTCTTTTCTATTAGTAAGGTTATCAATTTAATTTTATCTCTTTAGATATTTTTCATAACACGTTATCAGCACGATCATCTCTCCAAATACCAATTTAATACTGCGTTATAGGTTATATCTACTCCCATGATATTATTTACTTTATTTTATTATGTCAATTTAATTATTTATGCAGTGGTAGGTTATACTTCATCTCACGATATTATTTATACAGTGGTAGGTTATACTTCCTCCCGCGATATTATAGAGTGGTAGGTTATGCCTTCTTCCGCTATATTGTTTATAGAATGGTAGGTTATACCTTCTCTCGTGATATTATTTACTTTATTTTATTATGTTAATTTAATTATTTATGAAGTGGTAGATTATGTCTCCTCCTTAATCGAGTGGTACGCACTACCTCCTCGAAATAATATGGTAGGCATTGCCTCTTCAATCACATGTACGGTCTTACCTTCTAAGATGATTATTTATTTATTTACTTTATTATATGCACATACTTTTATTATCATTAACAACTTTTAAGATGATACTTAAAATGTTATAACAATTGATTTAATTATTATATAGATATCATGTCAAACTTGGCAAATCTTGATATCATTGCCCTCGATGTATCTGGAAAAAATTATATGACTTGGGCATCATATACAAAGATGCATCTGAGATCGAATGGCCTTCTTAAAGCCATCGATCCATCGGAAAAAATGTCAGATGAGAATAAGACTAAGGTCATGGTGTTTTTACGCCACCATCTTCACGATACGTTAAAAAATAAATATATCACAAAAGAAGATCATGCGGATCTTTAGCAATCATTAAGAGATAGGTTTGATCATCATAAACTTGTGATCTTACCTAAGGCTCGATATGATTGGCTACACCTCTGATTTATGAACTATAAAAGTGTTAGTGAATATAATTCCACGTTGTTTGGAATTACTTCCAGAATGATGTTATGTGGTGATAAAATGAGCGATTATGATATGATTAAAAAAACGCTCTCTATATTTCATTCTGGAAATATAATTCTACAAGAGTAATATCAGACTAAAGGATATATTCGCTACTCGGAGTTGATGCAAGTACTCCTTGTAGTAGAGCAAAATAACGACCTCGTGATGTTAAATCATCAATCTCATTCAGCTGGATCAGCTCCATTCCTAGAAGTGAATGTGGTAGCATCCAGTAATAATAATAATTATCAAGTACGAGGACGTGTATGCGATAGAAGCCATAGTAGAGGTCATGGACGTGGACAAGGAAGGGGTTTTAACATTGGAAAAAATAAGAATTTCCAAATAAATGAGCGTGGTCGGACAATAAGAAAACCGACCGAGAACACTTGTTACAGATGCAACATGAAAGGGCAATGGGAACGTATATGTCGTACGCCTAAATATTTCGTCGATCTGTATCAAGAGTCAATAAAGCCCAAGAGTAATAATGTTGAAATCAACTTCGCCGATGATGAAGTTGGACCTTCCTTTAGTGGTCTAAATGATGATACTCATCTGGATATCGCAGATTTTCTTGTTGATCCCAAAAGTATCAACGAGTATTAAAGCGATTATGATCGATGAGAAATGAAAAGCTGCTAATAAGACATATATAATATGTTTGTATAATAAAACTTAGTGATGGTTTTAGTAGTTTATGAAATATCCTTTGCTTTAAACTATTAATGCATTTCTATAAATTATGACACAGAAAATGTCACAAATTGGAATTGATGAAGGAGATATCTGTCTAGCAGATAGTGATACAACGCACACTATACTTAAAGATAGACGATATTTCTCCTGTCTTGATTTAAGTGACTCCGCTGGAAGCGTGAGTACGATATCAGGAAATGCAAAGATAATACTGGGTTCTGGAGAAACCAGTTTTTCGATTATGATGAGGAAAATTGTGCAAAATTGTAATGGTCACCCATTGAAAAATGAGAATATTTTTTAATTGGGAGAGTTTTCATGTAAAAAATATTTTCAAGGAAAACTCATAACATGACCATCAATAACAAAAGCTGGGAATGAATCTCCAGTATTCTTAGAGAGAATACATGGTGACATATGTGTACCTATTCATCTACTGTGCGGGCCGTTTCGATACTTTATGGTATTGATTGACGCATCAAGTAGATGATCATATGTTTGTCTTTTGACAACAAGAAATACGGCTTTCGTAAAATTCATTACCCAAATAATCATATTGAAAACACAATTTCCTGATTATGTCATAAAGAAAGCAGACTTGATAACGCTGGTGAATTCACTTCATAAAATTTTGATAATTATTGTATGTCATTGAACATCCAGTGCCCCATATGCATACACAAAATGGGATGACCGAAAGTTTGATTAAACGGTTGTAATTGATTGCAAGACCGTTAATATTAAGAACAAATCTCCTAATTTCTGTATGGGGTCATGCTATACTGCATGCAGCTGCATTGGTCTAGATTAGACCAAGTGCGTATAATAAATATTCTCCATTGGAGTTGACATATGGTCAACATCCAAATATATCTCATCTTCGAGTTTTTGGGTGCGTGGTTTATGTCCCAATAGCCCTACCACAAAAAACAAAAATGGAAACACAAAGGAGAATGTGAATATATATTGGGTATACATCACCAAGTATAATTCGATATCTTAAACCTCGAACTGGTGATATGTTTACGGCACGTTTTGCCGATTGCCATTTTAATGAAGATGAATTTACAGCGTTAAGGGAGGAATTAAAGAAGCATCAAAAGATGTTACATGGTGTACACGAAATTTGATACACCTTGACCTCCGTATAAATCAACGTGAGCTGGAAGTTCAGAAAATTATACATTTACAGAATATGGCAAATGAATTACCAGATGTGTTCACAGATACGAAAAAGGTGACGAAATCGTATATACCCGCTGCAAATGCTCCATCAAGAATTGATGTTCCAAAGGAACCATTTGATGGAAATAAAATCAATGACCCAAAAGTTCAATTGAAAAGGGGGAGGCCGATGAGCTCTAAAGATAGAAATCCCCGAAAGAAAAAGAAATTGGGAAGAATGAGTAAAGATCTTCCAAAAATATTACATAATGCAGATATTCAAGAAAATGAGAAGGTTCTTGAAAAATCTGATGATGAAAAGTCTTATTGAGGAAGAACAAGATATAGAAAATTGTGAAACATTCATTAATTACGTCTAAGATGGAAAAATCTGGGTTAGAAATGAAATAGAAGATGTGGATGGAACATTTTTATTTTCTATATCTAAAGAAATTGATGATGAATATAATGATCTGGACCCGAGATCATTATCAGAATGTCGGGCGAGACCCGATTAGGAGAAATAGCAAAAAACCATGAAAGATGAATTACTCTCTCTCAATAAAAAAAATTATTCGGACATGTTATCATTACACCAGAAGATGTAATGCCTGTCGGATGCAAATGAGGTTTTGTGAGAAAACGAAGTGAAGAATACGAGATCATAAGATATAAAGCATGACTTGTGGCACAAGGTTTCTCTCAAAGACCGAGAATTGATTATGATGAAACATATTACCCGGTTATGGATGCAATTACGTTTAGATAATTGCTGAGTATAACAGCATCCAAAAATTTAAAGATGTATCTTATGGATGTCGTGGCTGCATATTAATATGGATCACTTGATAGTGACATATATATGAAAATTCCCGATGGATTTAAAATCACGGAAGGATCCAAGATCTCATAAAAATCAAAGGTTTTTGTTCGGTCAAATTACAACGATCACTTTACGGATTAAAACAATCCGGACGCATGTGGTATAATCGCTTAAGCGAATATTTTTTGAAAAGAGAATATATCAACAATGCGATATGCCCTTGCGTGTTTATCAAGAAATCCTCATTAGGATTTGTTATTATCGCTGTATATGTTGATGATCTGAACATAATTAGAACTCAAAAAGAAGTTTATGATGCACGAACCCATATGAGAGAAGAGTTTGAAATGAAAGACTTTGGTAAGACAAAGTTTTGTCTCGGGGTTCAAATAGAGTATTTCAAAGGTGGAATATTTGTCCATCAATCAAATTATACCAAAAGGGTATTAAAAAGATTTAATATGGATAAATCAAATCTTTTGAGTACTCCAATGGTCAATAGATCACTTATTGTTGATAAAGATCCATTTCAACCTTGTGAGGATAACGAAGAAATTTTAGGTTGTGAAATACCTTATATGAGCTCTATTGGTACGCTGATGTATCTTGCTAATTGTACTAGACCAGATATTGCTTTTGCTACTAATTTACTTGCAAGGTATAATTCAGCCCCTATGCAAAGACATTGGACCGGAATAAAACAAATATTTCGTTATCTTCAAGGTACAATTGACTTGGGATTATATTATCCCAGAAATTCCTTGTTTGGTTTAGTTGGTTTTGTAGATGCAGAATATTTATCAGATCCGCATAAAGCTCGATCGCAAACCGGATACGTTTTTACATTAGGAGATACTGCGATCTCGTGGCCTTCACAAAAACAGACATTGGTTGCCACTTCCTCAAATCATGCGGAAATTATCGCACTCAATGTGGCATGTAGAGAATGTGTATGACTCAAGTACATGACTCATCATATACAAGAATCTAGTGGAATCAATACAAATAAAGAACCAACAAAATTGTTCGAGGATAATGGTGCATGTGTCGCTCAACTTAAGGAATGTTATATCAAGAGCGATAGGACGAAACATATCCCACCAAGATTTTTTTCATATACTCAAGAGCTTGTGAAAAACCAAGTAGTCAACATTGAGTATATTCGCTCAACCGATAATGCAGCAGATATGTTCACAAAGGCATTTCCTACAACAACGTTTAGAAAACATGTTCAGAATATTGGAATGCGTCATTTGCGAGATATATAAAGAGAATTATATATATTTTTTCGAGGGAGAAATTGCGTATCTGTACTCTTTTTCTCTTATCATGATTTTTATCCCATTGGGTTTTTACATGATAAGGTTTTTAACGAGGCAGTACATAATACTTCAATAATAATAGATAATCAAGGGGAAGTGTTGAAAAAGTCAGACGTCTGTGACTTCTCTGTCTGACTTTTTCTTTGATTAGTTTTGCCGATTAACTTCTCCTATAAATAGGAGACTATGTATCATTTGTAAATAATATCAATAATAAATGAACCATTCTCTTTTTTTTTCTTTTTTTTTTATTAGTAAAGTTATTAATTTAATTTTATTTCTAGATATTTTTCATAATATTTTTTATTTTTTTTATTTACTCATCCAATCCCAACACTGCATAGAAGTACGTGAGGATAAAGAACCGAAGAACCTTCTTCTGCAAGAATATTTTAGAGATTCGATGTCTCTCGACACTCGAGGACAGGTCAGGTCACACAGTTCTTAAAAACTCTAGGCGGCGCGTCTCTTGCTCTCTTTTGCACGTGATGCACGTGACCCAGTAATGTTACGCAACGAATGCGATTAAGAGGAAGACTGAAAGTGATGGACAGAGACAGGTGTCGGTGATGGTGCACTGTATAGTGTGTGCACGCGAATGTAGATGATTTATCTTTGTAAGCCAATGTATTATGAGTTTCGTGTATGGCCAAGTGGGTTCACTTTGAGTTGTAATAATTTATTTTGTCTTGGGTCTACACAAGTTGTTGACATGATTTTGGCGGTGATATATAAAAAAATCAAATTTCAAAAATTAACTTAGTATACACAAATTAGATATATAATTCTCTATTTGTTTTTAATGATTTTTTGATACTTCTAATTGTTTTGGTCAACTATATGCATTAATGCTAAAAGCCTAAATGAGTACAAATAAGTTTATCTATTAGAAAGTAGATACAAACACACGATAACTTTTTGGGCAATTGATAAAATAATACTTTTTAAGTTTTTTTCAAATATTTAATTTTTCAAAAATAATATAAATTTAATATTAAAATATTTTAAAACTTTTTCTAATAAAAAATAAACTCTAAATTAGAAAAAACCTAAATATAATATTTTAATTATATTTGTAATTTATATATGGTAAATATATATTTCAAAAAATAATTCTATTTTTAGAATTTTTAGTTTATAATACTAAATTAGGAACAAAACTTAAAAATGTGTTATTTTACGATATTATTCTATTAAAAACTATAAAAATTAATATTTTTCAAATAGTATTTTAAAATTTTTTGTTTTAAATCTAATAAATTAAAATTAAAATTATAAAAATAATTATTTACTTTAAATATAAGTTCGGAATAATAAACTTTTGGGAAATAAACAAAATAACACTCTTTTAAATTTTTCTTCCAAATATAGCACCATTAGTTTAAATTTCTCAAAATAACACAAATTTAATATTTAAATATCTTAAAATTTCTTTTTAATAAAGAAAAATTAATGTGTAAATTAGAAAAAACCAAAATATAATATTTGAATTATATTCGTAATTTATTTATCGTAAATATATATTTTCAGAAAACAATTTGTATTATTTTTGAAATTTTAAATTTAAAGTGATAAATTTGAAACAAAAACTAAAAAAATGTTCTTTTAGAATATTATTCTAAACTTTTAGTACTACTTCAAACAACTATTATATGAAAAATGATGCAAAAAAACTTTTTAATGGAAATATTTCATGAAATAACAAAGGTGGAATTACCCAACAACAACAACAACAAATATAGAGTAAATCTGAAAAGTCATAGCTCTGTTAAATTCCGCAGTCGATATGAAGAATTTGGTGATCCTTGAAATGTGAATCGTTACTGACAGAATGGCAGAAACAAGGATTATCTTCAAAAGGTCGTAAACACATTAACATTGAGAAAACAAAATCATTGCTACACCAACGAAGGTTTATTTCAGCCTGAAGACTGTGTATGTGCCTCAAGGTTTCGCGTGTGGTCTCAATGTTGAATGTGACTCTAATGCCACTAGGCCAAAGATTATCTATGTCACATGTAGCTGGTAAAACTTTATTGATCAAGCCATCTTATGTCCTAAACACCTAGTGTAAGAAGAGACTAAGTTTGAATTCTCTAAATAACAAGATTCAGGGACAAAAGGATCAAAGGTCAGGATCAAGCAGAAGACAGCCGCTTCACAAGATGTTATCTAACATGAATGTGCATCTACGGTTAATATATCGGTCTGGTCCATAAGAAACTCAAACTCGAACAAACAGGCAAAACATGGAGTTTATATTAACCACAACTTCATCCTCCACGCATATGGGCACCGAGTTCACCAAACTGATCATCAGCTTCTACAGTGTCATCTGAGAGACGGACTGCATCAAGCTTCTGCTTCAGGATATCTATTGCGTTAAGAACCAGCTGTGAAGCCTTCACTGCAGCTGTGGATTCAACAGTGAATATAAAACTATCATCTTTCGGATGGATCTCAATGAGCCCTGGTTTCCCCATCGCTTCTGCTTTCTTGATTAATTCTTCATCGTATGTGTATGCTTCTGGATCAACCACCACAACCTAAAGAGGCAAAGTATCATAACAATAATGGTGATGATAGTAAACGCTAATCGTGAGATACTAAGATTTAGGCGTGGAGCTTGGTTTAATAGCAAGGAAGACTCAAACAATAGACTGCAAAAGAAATGGCAAGACTCAAACAATAGACTGCAAAAGAAATGGCATACAAACTTCCAACAATATATTACCGTTAACGGTTATAGTCATATGTAATATTCTCTCGCATCCAAAGAAAGTTACTTCAATTTTGACAAGTCCTAGTAATAGCATGAGGATAAAAAATCAAGGTGAACTCACAAGCACAAACTTCACTGGTACATTAAGTAATCTATACTATCATTTCTCTTACATTTACGCCATCGACTGCATTACTACTTGATAAAATTTAAACTAATTCAGCACTAAAAGTCTAGCAGTTGTTTTGATATTTTCGGCTGATTAAAGTAATAATCATAAGAGTATCACAACAAATGGGATAACTTGGTACCAAAGAGGTAAAAGTGCTATCTAAGAGAATGATAATCTGAAAAATAAGCTAAACGCACTTAACTCCTTAAGAAATTCGTATACTCATATCGTATATTAACCTTTCAAAACACAGTAGCCAATAAAGGAGGAAAAAACTCATATCCAAGTATCAAAGCTATAAACTTAAAGAGGTCAATTCATCCACAACGTCCAAACTAACCTGTCTGGTGACTGGATCAATGCCAAAAACCTTTGTTGGGCTGCTCTCAATCAATTCGATCTTTTCCTTGTCTGTCAAAGTGTCCATCATATCTTCATTAATAATTATTTCAGGTTCATACATAAACGTAACAGTAGCTGCAGGAGACCATTTTGCATGATCTTTCCCAATTCCTTTCCTAGCTATTGCCCTAAGCTTCAATTCTTGTCCCCGGCGCAGCTTCACTATGATAATCCCCCTGAAACCCCTTAGATTATCAAACAACGAAAAAGAGCAAGAATGGTCATGCAAAAGGGCAATAAATTTCACAAAAATGGAAAAGGAGGTACCTTTGCTCGCTTAAATTAGTTCCAGATGATTCGATAGAGTACTCGACAGGAGTAACAGTAGGATCGGCACTGTAGAGATCCCTACTGGTGACATCTAGGGTTTGGTCAGTGACACATTTAGCGCTAAGCCGAAACTCAACAGAACAGAACTCGCACTGTCCATCTCCATCACAAGCATCGCAATCACGAGAGAAGCGCATGCTCATAGCACGTTCACTAGTGAGAGGTATGAGACCTAATCGATGAGCTATAAACTCATCGTTTAGAACAGAGGAATTAACCTCGATTTCGACTAGATCTATTGCGACGGTAGGGACCTCAGAAATCATAACGCGACGGAGAGCGTTGGCCATAGATACATCGGTATCACGAAGCTCGAATTTAGCGTAGTCATCTTTAAGCTCACGGATCTTTACCTTTGGAAATCTCTGGTAAGAGGCACCAACGTCCATCTCAAAGCTTGGTGCTTTCTGATACCTCTTCAACTTTTTAGGGTTTTAGGCCAAAGAAAGAGAAGAGTGAGTGGTAAAGTCAATAAAATAGAAAAGTGGTTTAAGTTGGGCTTTTGGGCCTCTTGTATTGCTCTCTGGTTTTTCAGGTGTGAATATTTTTTTTTTTTTTTTTTTTTGGTTTGTCATACATCGTAAATTCGTCCTGTAAAAAAGCTCAAACCAGTGAAGCAAATAAACGTTTCAAGTGCGGTCATTTAGAATACAACTAGTGTCTATAGGACGGCGGGAGAGAAGTCTAAATACTATTAGTTCGTTTTGACAAAAGCTCTACCTGACCAAGTACAAAATAACATCATCTCCACATGTATGCACTTTCTTAAACACACTAACATGCCACTTATCACTCCTACCCGTATTAACACAATAGATACGCCATTGACAACCATCACCTACACAACAATAGCCTAATTTTGTTCGATCATACCTATATTGTTTGATATTCCGGCCAGTTGTCAGAGCATAGTCAAGAACAACTTCTTTAAAAGCTATGCTGCTGTAGAAAATCTGCCCTTCATATAAATTCCTATCACTACGATGAATTCCGGCTTGGTCTCCCTCTTCACCTTCAACATTGTCGTCAGAATCCTCACTGTCACTGTCAGGGATGACATTGTGAAGAACCGGAGCTTCATCCACGAAATCTAATACGGCTTGTTCGATGTTGAACTCATCACGTTCAAACCGATTTTCGCCATCCGAATCCTCCTCTCGATTAATATTCGGGTCGAAACCCACTATCGACATGTGGAGTGAAATTGATTTTGGGAAAAAGGGCTATTAGGGTTTGCGATTTGGGGATGAAATCGATTTGGGGAAGAAATTTAGGGTTTGCGATTTGGGGGAAAAATCGATTTCGGGAAGCAATCGATTTCGGGAAGCAAGGGAAGAAATCGATTTCGGAAAGAAATCGATTTATGGAAAAAATAGATTTGCGATTTGGAGAAGAAATTGATTTGGGGGAAGAAATCGATTTTGTGATTTGGGGAAGAAATTAGGGTTCGCGATTTTTGGGGGAAAAATCACAAATCGGGTTTTATTATTTCGGGTTAAATCTTAATCGGGTTATAATCTGGTTTAAATCGGTTTTAATTTTCGTTTTAATGGTTAACGATAATTTTAAGTACAGTAAACCGAATCGAATCGCAATTGTGTCTATCTGGATATTCAACTTTACTCTGATGGGGATTTAAGTTTTGAACTTTACTCTGATGGGTAAATAGATTTTAAACTTTCAAATGATGTAGACTAATCACTACAACGATAGTTTGGGTAGATTTGTTGCTATATGGCCATAGTTCGCGGGGAAATAGATCGTCAGCCCTTTTGATTATTTTCTTGCGGACAACAAAAAGTTTAAACTTAGTAGATTTCCATAAAGCAATTGGCAAATCGGTTCTCCCAATTTGGATTTCCAAATTATTGAACTTTAAAAAAAAATCTTATGAAACCAGACAACAAATTTTTTTAACAATATTTAATGTTAAAAAAAATATTTATGGGACAATTGTCAACAATAACATTTTTAAATTTTTTTTATAAATATAGTACCATTAGTTTAAATTTCCAAAAATAACACAAATTTAATATTAAATCATAAATTATAAAAAAGAACTTAAATATAATATTTTAAATTTATTTATAGTAAATAAGTGTTTTCACAAAATAATTTCTGTTATTTTTGAAATTTTTAATTTATAATGCTAAATTTAAAACAAAAACTTAAAAAATATTATTTAAGGATATTACTCTATTTTATACTTTGAGACAGATAAGCATTTTTTTAAAAAAAATTATGTAAACCGAAATATCATATTAGTGACCAATTTGGAGAAAAAAAGAATAGAGAAATGTGATATTTCAGTTTACACAATTTTTTAAAAATATTCAAGATAATATGTTTAATTTTTACAAATTTCATTGACTCTATTTCAGCTTCTTCTTCTTTTTTTTCAAACATTCAACTAATTAAATAAAAAAAGCTTTTCTATACTCTATTACAATTAAAAAAACCGGAGTTGAAGACTTTTTACATTAAACAAAAATGGAGTCACGTTCTTGGTTCGTTGACAGTCACAACTTAACAATGACGCATTAGAATATTCAAAGTTTATAAATTATAAAGTTTCTTCAACTTTAAAAAACAATAAGAGTTGTAACCACACGCTATATATATAACTCTTTTTTGTATCATCTCCTAATTTATATCCGATCAAACTAAAGTCAACATGCATCACAAATTTCAGATCTCCGGTGAAGTTCTCAGAGATTTGGGTTTGAAGATGAAGATTCTTATACCACTTGTCTTTAGTTGCTTACTAATTTCAGTCATAATGTTACTATCATCCTCAAACAACTTCAACAACAAACTTCTTGATGTTATAACCAACGGTACAAAGAAAATATCTTTCACCTTTTTTGTTAACTCAAAAAAATCCTGTTTTGACTTTAGAACTTTCATCTTTTTCATGTAATAGGTTCAATGAAATCTGAAACACCGAGGGATAAACTGATAGGAGGGCTATTAACAGCTGATTTCGATGAAGGTTCTTGTTTGAGTAGGTATCAAAAATCATTGTTGTATCGCAAGGCTTCACCATACAAACCTTCTGAGTATTTCATCTCTAAGCTAAGAAGCTATGAGATGCTTCACAAGCGTTGTGGTCCAGGCACAAAAGCTTACAATGAAGCAACAGAGAAACTTGGTCATGATGATGAGAATTATGCAAACAAATCTTCTGGTGAATGTAGATACATTGTGTGGATTGCAGGTTATGGGCTTGGAAACCAAATACTTACACTTGCTTCTGCATTCCTTTATGCTCTCTTGACAGAGAGAATCATTCTTGTTGACCAACGGAAAGATCTTCCTGATCTTTTTTGTGAGCCATTTCCAGGTACTTCATGGTTACTTCCTCTTGATTTTCCATTGATGAAACAGATTGATGGTTACAACAAGGGATACTCTCGTTGTTATGGAACAATGTTGAACAATCATGCTATCAATTCGACTTCAATACCGCCGCATCTATATCTTCATAACCTTCATGATTCAAGGGATGAAGATAAGATGTTCTTCTGTGAAAAGGATCAAACTTTGATCAACAAAGTCCCTTGGTTGATTATTAAAGCCAATGTTTACTTTGTTCCATCTCTATGGCTTAATCCAATCTTACAATCCGAACTAATCAAGCTCTTCCCACAGAAAGAAACTGTCTTTCACCATTTGGCTTCGTATCTTTTTCACCCGACGAATCAAGTTTGGGGTATGGTCACTAGGTACTATCATGCTCACTTATCCAGAGCAGATGAGAGTCTCGGGATTCAAATCCGAGTTTTCAACAAAAATGCTGGATATTTCCAACATGTTATGGACCAAGTCGTATCTTGTACACAAAGAGAGAAACTTTTGCCTCAACTTGTTACACAAGAAGAATCACAAGTCAATATATCGAATACCCTGAAGCTTAAAGCTGTTCTTGTCACATCTCTCTATCCAGAATATTCGGACAACTTAAAGAACATGTTTTGGGAGAAACCAAGTTCGACAGGAGAGATTATTGAAGTTACTCAACCAAGTGGAGAAAGGTTTCAGCAAACAGACAAGAAGGCTCACGACCAAAAGGCACTTGCTGAGATATATCTTTTGAGCTTAACAGATAACATTGTCACAAGTGCAAGGTCAACATTTGGATATGTTGCTTATAGTATTGGAGGATTAAGGCCATGGTTACTTTATCAGCCAAAGGATCTCACAACTCCTGATCCTCCATGTGTTAGATCCAAGTCCATGGAGCCTTGTTACCTTACTCCTGCATCTCATGGATGTGACGCTGACTGGGAAAAAAATTCAGGGAAAATTCTTCCTTTTCTTAGGCATTGTGAGGATATTATGTATGGTGGACTCAAGCTTTATGATGAATTATAGATATTCTGTTATTACACTTGATTTCATTGGATTGTTGAGTTATTGTCTCTTTTTCTTATGTTGTTCTATGATAATATTAGTTGAGGTTCAGTTTTCAATTGAATACAAAATAAAATAATCATGTTTGTATGCTTAATGAATAAGATCTACGTAGTACTTTACAGTTTACAATTGTATCCGCTGTACTTGTTAATGCATAGAAACAATTACATGTTAACAACGTATATTACAAGGTTTTTTATTTATAATAATTCAGTTACTAACAAATTGCACATAATAGCTTTCGAAATCATATGTTCCAGAGTGAGTTTTGTGTATCACGATGAATTAGCCAAGACAAGTTACTAATTATAAAATATAAAATTATTTTTTAAAAACACCAAAACAAATTCAATAATTGATCCACAAAGAACAATCACATCAACTAATAATAGAACTATATTTAATCTAAAATTAGACATGTAAGTGATTAAATAAACAATCAAATAGCTCTATCAAAATCACACATCAATAATGTCAATACATAATAATTTTACACACAAACGGAATTCGGCGTCATTGCCTCGTCTGTGAACCAGACTTCATAGCCTGCACCGCCTCACTACGGTCACTGTCTGACTGCAATCACCGCCTCACTACGGTCAAAGGCTCGTCAGCAACTGCGGTCAAAGGCTCGTCAGCCACTACAGTGAGTCGCTCCTCAGCCACTGTAGTCATCATCTCACCGCCTCATTGCAATCACCAACTCATAATCTACAGCTCAACACACACGGTCATTTTTGCTGTATACCAACACATCACCAACGCAATTTCACTGCATACGTTTGTGACAGTCAAAAACTTTCTCTTCTAACAATAATTAAACAAAAGATCACTCCTAATAATAATATCTAATTACATTAATGATTTCTTTAATTGCAATCAAAGGTTAACTATTAAACCTAGAAAAAGAACAATTACAAAATTTGTCAACAACACTGCAATAGAAATCCGCAGATCATTGCTCACCTTAGCCAATTGTTTATAAAGATTACCAATTCGTTGCCTCCACTTTGACACCGTATTTTTGTATTTCCTTCATTTTCAAATAAGTTTTTCTTCAACCAAGATTTAGTTCTATGTGTCGTGATTGTTCATGCAAGTTTCAGATTTAACGGACTTTGTTTTCCTAATCAAAAGACAAAACTTCACATGCACGCATCAAATTCGGTAAATCAACAATATCTCTCAGATGGCTAAACCAAACATAATGATATTTTACATAAAGCTAAATCTAGATATCACACATATATCACCAAATTTAAGATCAATCTAAATAGGTTTGATCATCTTTTTTCTGCTTTCACTAAAATTGATTGCAAATTCGCATCATATATATAACGTATGCCGGAAAACAATAATAACTTTCAGAATACAATTTCGAATGACATACCGTTTGCGCCAGTAGATAGATAAAAGAGTCAAGAACAAGCCTATCCATGTTTAGATCGTTTAATCTATTTTTCTATTTGTTTCTTCTTTGTTCCAGAACTACTCTAAGTGCCTTTTACGTCCGTCTAGGTTGCTCGGTACCTTATCTTTCGAAGTGGCTGATCAGCGACTACTACGTATCTCCTACAGAGTTTTACTACTTAAAACGCTCTGACATAGCTCAATCTCATAGCTTTCTCTTATATACAAGAGAAAAATATAATTGTATCTTTACTCTTGGACTACAAAAACATGTTTATAATACAATATGATTCTTTTAAAATAAGTATTATTTATCTTGTAGAATTTTTTTACTCGATATAAGAACATAAAACGTTGGTCATTTGTAAGTTAGAGTTTTAATCAGATTTTGGTAACGATATGTTACATTTTGAACCCTCATCATTCTTGGTGAGGTTATTGCAAGTCAGGTTATAGTGTTAGTATGATGCAGACACATGAATAAAATCGTACGTTCACGATTCTTTGTACGTGGTCACATGTATCTTCATGAACCCTATTAACCTTAAGAGGAACCAAAAAGGTTTAGTAGTTTTACGTGTCTTTACAAATATTTTCCTTATTGGAAATTATTGTGGTTAAAAACTTATTGTTTGTTGGTTTTAGTACTTTTGTTAATTTGTATGTTTTCTTAAATGTTAGGTATCCCTAATATATTATTTTAGAAATATTTTAAGAAAATAATTTTATTTTAACGTGTTATTAACAAAAATATCATGATTACGTGTTAGGACTATAATGAATTTCAAATAAATATATAAATATACTTAAATTAATAGAATAATTACAATATATGTCACTATTATTAATTTGGTTAGAAAATTAATATGTTTTATTAAACTAACAAAAAATCGAAAGAAGTAAGTGGGCTACTAGTTGTACCACCTTTACGTCTATACCAAATTTGTGGAATTTGACTCCACCTTCCTCGTATGAGGGTGATAAATTTTCATATGAAAATATTGGACTATTGGGCGGCCCGTTGTGGTATACTGAAAAAAAACTAATCAAAAATACTATTAAATTCATAAAAATAATTATTTTTATTTTCTTTACATATATAAAAATTAATATTAAAATAATTTTAAATAAAAATAAAAATTATATAAATATCTAATTATATTTACTTAGTATTATATAATTTATGAATATTTTTTTCAACGTAGAACGTCAGTATAAATCTAATATTTTCTTATTTATAATCGTGTTTACGTTATCAGATGAATGTTTCAAGACAGATTAGAACTGACGAATTTGTTTAAAAACTATCTTAATTTGTTAGAGAAAGTATTAGGGTAACGTAACGTCAATAGTTACTTGAGTGAATTATAAGAAGCGTAAAAGTGTTTGTATCAAAAGCCATGCATGTTAGGGTCCATTTGTATATTGTTTTTCGTCAAACTTAATTTATTGTATTAGATCGAAGAGATAAAACCGTCGAGGTACAAACACTTGTACAAATTTTAATTATTGTATATTATTTAATTCTCCCTAGATTTCTGGATCAATTTTGGTTAAGTAAATACCAGGTTTCCATTTCGAATCTCATGTGTATATATGGGTTTTGAGCCCCATAAATCTAGTAGCCAATTTCCTTTGTGTTTCATTACTATCTCGTTAGTTGATATATGTCCATCAAGTCCATTATATATATATATATATTATAGTTTTGTTTGTTTGCTCACTGCATGCGATTCCAATTGCGGCTGCGTTCAATATTACGGCTATGACTACGGTCAATATTGCGGTTACACATGCGGTCAATACTGTAGTTACAACTACGATCAATACTACGGTTGCGGCTGCGGTATTTGTTGCTCGTTTATCTGCCGTCGGTGGTTGTAGCTTTGGTTAATTGCAAATTTTTAGTCGTACTGATGTTTTAGTCAGTGGTAAAAAAAATTGTAATATAAGATGCGTTTGATTGCTGCGATTGACCACATGTAACTACAATATCTAAACAAACAACAATTTGCTGTAGTCGCGGTTAACATTTGTTTGACTGACCTATGATAGGATCGAATCATTTTATTTGGTTGTTGCGTTGCTATTGCTCGATCCATGATTGCTTTGTTATGATGTTATGATTACATTTTGTTGATCTTTTTCTTTTGATGAGTGAGTGAACATTTTTTGTGTGAGATAAAACCGTATATTAGTACATATGGGTAAGGGTTTGTAATCTTAATAATCAACTATTACTCAATGAGTTCTATTCTAATTTTTGTGTAGATAAATTTCCAAAAAGAGACACTTAGTGATATCTAAGTTCAAGATTTTAAAATAAGAAGTTTGAGAAATAGAAATCATATTTAAAACTTTATGTAAAAAATAATGGGAAAATGATCATTAAAATCTTGAACTTTTGCGTTTGTACCATTAAATATCGAACTTTTTAATAAATCATTTAAATAACGATTTATAATAGTTGACTGTGCTGATTTAGGTATGCGATTAGTTAATATTAACAACATAACTAATACTGTTAACTATGTTATTTATTTTAACCAATTAAAATCTAGACATTGAGACGCTTTGTTAACAGCGTTAGTTTTAATATTGACTAATCACATATGTAAATCATCGTAGTCAAATATAAATCGTTATTTAAATGAATCATTAAAAAATTTAGTATTTATATAGCTAAAACACAAAAATTTAATATTTTAATCAATACTTTTGTGTTGAGCGATGATGCCATGCAAAGAGGAGAAGACACATGATCCGTTTGATGCATTGAACATGCAAACGCCATCTCTTGCAAAAATAAAGGTAATAATATGACAAGTTGACATTGTAATGTAATCTATCAACAAATATCACGTTCTATAACTTAAGAGTCAAACTTAAACACAATCATTCCTTGTTGACCTGCAAAAGTGAATCTCACATTCAGTAATTTGAGAGGCAAATCAACCTTATCTTTTAATAGTAGAGAGAACATTTAGGGAATCAATCATGTGGTTAGTGAGTAGAGAGTATAAATAATCTAAAAGTAGTAAAAGTACCAATGTGCGCCATTGAGTCAGAAAATTTGCAGAATTTGTTTTAACATATGGCAGATTTTAAATTAAAAGTTGACAATTGCTTGTGTGACATTACCAATTTTTTCTTGACATTGTAATATTTTTTCTTAAAAAAAAATATTATAATAACGCTAAATTCGTTTTTAATTATTTTTTTACTCTAATGTTTTATTAATTAATAGAATAATTTGGATACCAATCGTACCCTTTATCGCTGTTGTTGCAAAAAATGTAATTACGCAAAATGGTATTACTATTTCCAAGGATTTGTTAATACGTCAGCGGAAAATTCGTTGTTATTACGAAAATACCATAGAAATTCAGGGGTATCGAAATAAATCTGGCACGAAAAATCTGTCGTAGTTTTTTACGTAATAGTCGTAGATTTTATAAGTCTGCGACAAACTTATTAAGTCTGTGACAGACTTAATAAGTCTACCGCAAACTTAATAAAGTCTGCCAACAGACATATAAAGTTTACGCTAGATTTATTTTGTTTTACGTAATCATTTGTAGTTTTTATAAGTGTGCGGTAGACTTAATGTCATATGACATCATAATTATTAAATCTATGGTCATACATAGTAAGTCTATCGCTGATTTATGAATTGATTTTTGAAAAATCAACCTCGCAGATTTATTTTTTTAATAGCAGATTTATAAATCTGCTATCGAAGAAGATTTACAAAATAATTACTAGACTTACATTTCGATAAAAACAAATTTTCATTAAATCAGTTTGTTATGGCAGTTGGATTTCCTACACGAAACAGTAGATTTAATTAGAACTAAACTAACTTTTTGGATTTTATATACATAACGGACTTTTGGGTCATAACAAACACTTAATGGTAGGCTTAATAAATTTTTAAAATGCCAATTTTAACCCTTTTTGAAAATTATGTATGAAGCAATTTTAGGGTTAGACGCCGCGTTTTCTTCAACCTCGAGCACATCGAATTTTTCTGCTGAACTCAAAAGTAGTAATTTTTACTCATTTTCTTCATATTCGTTCTCGTAAAAAAGTTTTCTATATCAATGTTCTCGATGGAAAACATCATTTTTGTTTGTGATGAATGGATTTTCAAGAAAAATTGATGGTTATTCAATGTCAACAACAAGAAAGGGTGTAAAATCTTATCCGCAAATGCTAAGACACATTTCAAAGATTTGTTGATGATGGTTTATGAAAATACGAGGTTGATAGAAATCAATATGATATCGAATTAAGCTACATGTTTCTAAAGAATATGTTGGGGAAACTACCGGTAAACACACCTCCGGTGAAAGTGGGAAATTGTCGACAACTTCATGGGTTTTTGGGTATGATTAAAACCGAGACAATTTATTTATATGTGGATCTTAGAAAAAAAGAGAAAGCAAAAGTTGATAGCCTGTCAAATAAATTTTTTAACTACGAATATCGGCACGAGGAGGTTGGTGAAAATCAACACGACGAAGAACCAACTGCTAAAGTGGTTTCACCATGTGAAAACGAAGAACCAATATGGTGGTAGTTTTTGTTGTAAATATAGCAGATTTAATTTAATATGGTGATAGTTTTTCCATAGTTAGTGACAGATTTATTTTAATATGGTGACAATTTTTTGTAATTGTGGCAGAGTTATTTTAATATGAGCACAATTTTTGTTAATTGTCACAGATTTATTTTTAATATGCTGAAAGTTTTTTTGTGTAGTTTGCAAATTGGAAAGCGTATTGGATACTAAGACATGCACGATAGAGAGAGAGCTTAATAGCACGAGCACTTATCAAAGACCACATCTCATTTTTTCTATCGATTGCTAACTAATGTATTAGGAAGTAGTGAACAACTTTTGCAAACCAAATGTAATCTACTTCTTTAAGTTTGATAAACACATCAACTGATGAATTTTTCAAAAAAGTCTAAACATCAGTACCAACCGCTTCTTCTATCATTTGTACGTTGGACAAAAAAAATTATGATTCATACTCCAGTTTTGCATAGGCGTTTTATCCTTTGGATAAAAATGTATAGAATAATTCTTGTTCACTAAAGTATTCATACCTAACAAAAAATATTTTAAAAATAAGTCTGTCATCAATTAGAAATAAATTTGTCATCATATACACATAAGTCTGCCATCATATACACAAAAGTTTGCCATCACTATCTTTAGTAAAATTTTCAGAAAATCTGCCAACAATATCGATTAAATCTTCTGCCAATATTCAATAGTAATATAAACAAATAAATCTTCTATCGTTTATAAATAAGTCTGTCATCAAAAACAAATAAATATGCCATCAAATATACACGAAATTTAAAAAATGTACTTGAATCTAAATGGACGAAAGCTTACCGGATTTCGTTTCAGAGTTTCATAAAATTTACAACAAACGATGTAATATGTCATAAAATCTACAACAAACGTCGATTTATGACAATAAATGATTTTTACACAATGCATGACGAAAAATATGAAAAATATACCAAAGATAATAGACGACAAGTGCTGAGACAAAAGAGACGACGTAGCCGCGACGGAAAAACTCAAAAATGAAACTTCAAAATGAACACAAACGTGGCAAAACACAACGGAAGAAATATCGTAATACGAAGAAACACCGGAAGTCACCGAGAATGAACACGAACACGGAGAAACACGGAAAAAACATAAAAAATGTCACCGAGAATGTTGAAAAAGTTTTGGATTTTGAAAATCGGAAGTAAATCGCAAATGGTAAAAGAGTTTAGGGTTTCAAAAATATTTATGAAAAGTTAAAAAAACATTAATAAAGTGAAAAGACACGACGTATGTGAGATAAATAATTTTTTTTCTTCAAAATATAATAGTATAATTGTAAATAAGTTGTGTTATCATGGTTTACATGACTTTTAACCAATGTTTCGGTTTTCGGTTTATTCGGGTCAAACGGATCGGTTTATACGGTTTTCGGTTTATTCGGGTCAAACGGATCGGTTTATACGGTTTTCGGTTATTTCGGTTTATGAAAAAGTGGTCCGAAAAAAAATATATAGGATATCGGTTCGGTTCAGGTTTTTTGTCGGTTTAATCGGTTCGGTTTTTAGTATATAAAACCCTTCCGAATTAAACCGAATATAATTTGATTTTCGGTTTAATGTTTTAATTTTAGATTTAATCGTTTTTTTGTTTGATAATTCGAATTTTTCGGTTAATTTCGGTTCAAATTTTAGGTTTAATTCGGTTAAATTCGGTTAATCGGTTTAATTCGATTTAGTTCGGTTAATCGGTTTAGTTCGGTTCAATTTTATTAGGTTTAATTATTGGGTACATCATCGAAATCAGCTGCATATCTCATTCTCTTGAACAGAGTGGTACTCTTGCGGCAGGTAGCAGCAAGCACATCAAAGGAAGTCCTAATCTGTATCAAAAAGCTCATAATAATTTTGACTGTAGGTTGATGTCGGTGGGTAGATACATAGTAGAGGGTAATATGTTAAAATTGTCATAAAAACTTATGTTGCTTTCTGCATTGCTTTCATTGCAGAAGCTCCACTCCTCAATGCATCTACAGTTTTAGTTGTTGCTTTTGCACTTTCTAACATAATCATCTGTAAAAAGAAGAAGAAAAATAAGAAAAACAAGAAGAAGAACACAAGAGAAGAAGAACGAGAGAAGAAGAACAAGAGAAGAAGAACAAGAGAAGAAGAACAAGAGAAGAAGAACAAGAGAAGAAGAACAAGAGAAGAAGAACAAGAGAAGAAGAACAAGCGAAGAAGAACAAGAGAAGAAGAACAAGAGAAGAAGAACAAGCGAAGAAGAAGTGGAAATTTTTCTGAAGAATTTTCAGATCGGCGAGAGAGCCGCAACTGAGAAGAGAAAGAGTCCAGACTTTTCTGAAAAATTAGGGTAGGGCGAGTTATATATGGCAGCCGATTTTCGGTTTAAGAAAACCGATCGGTTTAGTATTGCCGAACCGAACCGATATATAAACCGAATAAAATTAATTATTTAGTCGATCGGTTTAGTGGTTATAATTAAATTAAAACCGAAACCGAAAAATTTCGGTTTGGTCGGTTCGGTTTTTTCGATTTTCACCGAAAACCCAGCTCTAGTCTGTATGTAGTAATGGTTTGGAAACAATTATGATTATCTATTCCAACCGATTCGTAGAATTCATTTCAAGACAAAGTAAATTTTCTAATCTCCATTTACAAACATATAAATTCTTCATATGAAAAAAAAATGTGCATGTTTAGATACTTTGGAAACTATGGAATAGTTGTAACACTCTCCTATTCCATCATCAAAATATTCCCTATTAGAATATAGTGAACAAGAGCTTTGAAGATGTTTAGGAATGGATGCTATCTAACGCCCATATGATTTCTACACAACAATATAGTCATTTTTCCACCTTTTCCCATTAATGCTAACCACAACAAGATTAGGTTAAATGTAACTATATATAATGTAGCACGGGGTTTCGGCCAATTCATACATGAACTTCGACCCGTGGTTACGATTCGATAACGAACTTTGTTGCTGTGCACTTTCATACATTAACTTAGTGTTTGACTCCATAACATGCATTGACTGGATTAATTAGTATTAAACATACATTAGCGATAAACGACGTTTAACTCACCGTTAATCCTAGCTGACTAGGATGACACGTCAGCCACGACAACATCTTAATAAACACGCAAAACGTCGACGTTTTGATAAGTGGGAGTTACCCTTAATTATTTTCCTCTTCTCCTTCTTCCCCGAGCTCCTTCTTCCTCTTTGCAAAATTAGGGTTTGCAGAGGCTTCCTCTTCTCTTCTTCTCCAAACCCTTTATCTTTTGTGATTGTGTGTAGAATTTCGAGCAAGGCAAAGGACCAGGAAACCATGAACAAGGGATGCATCGGGATTTTTCACCTTATTTAAGAAATTCATGGTGGTGTCTAATCCTTGGTGTATTAGTTTGCTATAAGGTTTTTGTATTTCGGTCCAAAGTACCAGCTGAGAGAAAAGAAAAAGTATACCCGCAAGAGTCTTTAGCTCAAAAGCAGCGGCTACAACGTGCTCAAGCCCCTGGAAAATGGAGGAAGAAAATGGCTCTTGCAGACGTCGCGAAGAGGAACGACACTCTCGAATTGACGAGCGCTGATGTTGAGAAGCTCGAGAACGTTTTCTCAGATCCACAAGTATTGAAATTCTTTGCGAATCCAACCGTCGCGGTCGAGAAGAAGCGTCAGGTGATCGAAGACATCGTGAAATCATCTTCTCTCCAGATTCACACCTCGAATTTCCTTAACATCCTCGTGGATGCGAATCGGATCGACATAGTAAAGGAGATCGTGAAGGAGTTCGAGATTGTGTACAACAAGATAACGGACACGCAATTGGCGGAGGTAAGATCGGTGGTGAAATTGGAGCCGTCGCAGCTAGCACAGATCGCGAAACAAGTTCAAAAGCTGACGGGAGCGAGGAACGTGAGGGTTAAGACGGTTATCGATCCGAGTCTTGTGGCTGGGTTTACGATTCGGTACGGTGATTCGGGATCGAAGCTCATTGATATGAGCGTGAAGAAACAGCTTGAGGATATCACTGCTCAGCTAGAACTCGGCGAGATTCAGTTAGCTGCTTGAAATAAAAATTTGTTAAAGATTTACGGAGAATCGTTTCCTCTTTTTTGAGCAATTTTAATTCTTTTTTTCTTTCCAATAGTCCAACCAGTGTGCTAAATGAGAATTCACAAGTCTAACTATTTGTTTATTTTCTTCGTAATGTCTACACGACGTCGTTTAGGTTAATAGTTAAATAATTAATTAAATTTATTTAAACATCTATTATCTGACTAAGCAAATTTTTAACGGTTTGACTAACACCGTCAAGTCAATGCATGTTACGGGATAAAACACTAAGTTCATGTATGAAACTGCACAGCAACAAAGTTCGTTATCGAATCGTAACCACGGGTCAAAGTTGATGTATGAATTGGCCGAAACCCCAATGTAGCACATCAAAAAAGAAATCAACATTCAAGATTCGGATGGATAATTAGGCATGCTTAGGATATTTTTCTTGAAAGAGGTATGGAAAATTTTCAAACTCGTCATACGATCAAACCGAACTTTCAGTACTTATTTAAAGGTTACAATCAGCATGGAATTTGGAATATACAAAAGTAGAATTACAAAGGTAGAATTTGAGGGAGATAATATCATAATATGTGTATTAACCGTTTACTTAATGAAGTTGTTTCCAATTTGAAACTGCAATTATATGTCGACATGATTTGGCAATGAAAATCTTTCTTTCAATGTATCAAGTTTTCACATCAAAACCGAAAGTCTAATCAATGGGCAGATGGTTTAAAGCAATCGATAACTTCTGAATTTCAGTGAAAAATCTTTCATACTTCTTCTATTTTTTTTAAGAACATTTGTAAACTATGATTCTTATGGTTAATATAAATTTTACTGTCGATAAAAAAACAAAAAATTTCTTGGAACTTTATTTTATTTAACTAATTTTGTCCAAACATTCTTAATTCGAATCAATTAATTTATTTGGTTAGAGTGATTGGAAATGACAAATAAAAACAAGCTTACTATTTTCTCCTTTGATTTAGCATTTTTAAAAATCCAAATTAACTTTACAATAAGTTATAAAATACTACCCAGACACATGAAAATTATGCATAAAATTAAAAATGATCGTAAACTTCAGAATTTATCACCTCAAATTATTATGTGACAATTTTTTGTAATCATACTTAAATTTAGGAATTTAGTAAAAATTATTAGAAAAAGATGTATAATTTTATATATATTTTAATCTATGAATTATTAAAATGCATGAACATAAAATATCATATTGTCGAAAATATTTCAAAATATATTTGTTGCTTTTTTAATATAGAGGGAACTGTGGTATTTTTATTGTGTTTTTAAATATCATAAATCATTTATTTAATATTAAAACTTTTGGTTTTGTGTAGATTTTGAAGATTTTTTTCCGATATTCTGTTTTTCTTTTGATTCACTTCTTTAAAATACATAAACTTATTCAACTAAATTTAGTTGTACGAAAACTTTACAGATTTTTTATTAGATACACAAATTGATTATGTTTTTTTATAAACGACACAAATGTTTTATATCTACGTATTTTCACAATGTCATTAATTAAAAACGACTTTCATTTAGATAAACTTTAACTCTAGTTTTAAAATACGAACCAAGCATCTAAGATTATTTTAGTCCTTAATCAAACTTAGACTAAAGCCATAACCACAAATAACATACATAACATCCTAATTCCCTTCAATTTGATTTGGAAAACAGCATTAAACCATTCAAATCGAGTTAAATATTCATACAAGTCAGATATTTGTACAAATAGGGTAGACTTATTGTTTTAATTAAAGTTTAGTTAAGGATTAAATCAATCTTAGTTGTTTGATTTCTATTTTAAAATTAGGTTAAAATTTATTTAAACAGCAACTATTACTAACTAACGGTATTGTGAAAATACGCAAAATATAAAAAGATTAGATAGTTTAGAGAAAAATATATTCGGTTTATGTAGCTAGTAGAAGACTCCTAAAGTTCTAAATTCATTTAGTCTAATGAAATATTTCAGTTTTTGTTTTTATTTACCATCATTTCAGAATATTTAAATAGAGGAGTTATATGATTTTTGTATAAAAATGTCATACTAAGTTTATCCGAATACATTTATTAAGTCACATTAAATGTTTAAGAAAATTTAAAAATAAATGCATAATATGCTATTAATTTTCAAATTCTTTCATCAAGATATATTGATTAAATTTTGTGAGTTGTTTTTATATTCACATACAACATATTGCAAAAAAGTTTTGTTGTTATAACAAGTAAGATATGTATATGCAAAAGGTAACAAATCATCTTAATTTACAGATATATCAAAACTTAATAATAAACTCATAACTTATGTAACATCAAGCAAAATATTGTAGTATTTAGTTATAATTACTTAATATAAGATCAATACATATATATAATATAAAATTATAATATAACTAAATGCATAGCACAGGATATATCATGTAGTTTAAAATTTAAAACAAATAATAAATCATTTAACATCTCTCTAGATTTTGTTTTGAATATAGAGTTTTGATGCGTATTTGCAATAATAATCATGTTTTAGTTTAAGCATATCTGTTGACGAAATCGTTTGAATATATTTTTATATTATATATATAGTTATCCAAATAACTTGATGGATAAAACCACAATGTCTTGTATAAATAATGATAAGAATGGAATGGTAAAAAAACATTATTCATTTAGAAAACTTTCTAAAAACAGCATATTAGAAATCCTATAGAAAAAACATGACTCATTTAGAAAAATATCTTTACAAAATACATATTCAAGATCCTAGTACTCCCTTACATTGAAAATAGCTTTCCATTAATACATTTGAATGGTTAACTAGACAAATACAAATTTTCTAACATTCCTAATATAATTAACATTCTTAATATATTAATTAAAAAATATTTTAATAAAGAAATCTCATATTCACGTGTGATTTACAAGTATACATGTACCACATCATGAAAATATTTAAATATTAAATAAGATATAATTTATTAGAATATTTATACAAATGATATTAGACAAATATTTAACAATATATTATATATAGATCTCAAATTTTTGGACGTAAATGGTAAACAAAATATAAAATAAAATATTAGGAATTTAAAAAAATTAGTCAAATAAAATATAAAATATAATTTTATATTAATTGAATATTTATCATATTTACAATTCTTTACCTATTTAATAATATTGTCTATCCAAGATTTAAATAATTTAAATTTTATTTGTATAATCCGATTTCATTGTATATTTTATTTATATTATCCGATTTTATGGTATATTTTATTTACATAATCAATATTAAAAATAAAAAGAATATTATAAATAAAAAATAAGTTATGTAGTTAACTAATTTATATTTACTCAATAAATAATTAATTATAATGTATAAATATTTTTTACCATGCATAGCATAAATCTATATATATATATGGGTTGAACCATAGGAGTGGTAAGTTGTGAAAATCAACATTGTTTTTTATTCAATCTCTTTCTTCGTAAAGAATCTTCTCATAAGAATGAAGAAATTTTTGACCATCCTCATTTTCTGTTTTGTCTTCGCTATATTTTCTGGTAAGTATTTTATTTATATTCATCAATATTTTTACATTTTTTACAGTATAACAAGTAGATCGATGTAACAATCTACTAATTCTACTAATTAGTTTTTTATTTTACTTGAAATATTGTAGAAAGAACATTCGCAAACATTGGTGCAACAACAAGCCAAAATTTGTTGAAACAAGATTCCAACACTCATGGAATTCAACAAGAGGCTTATCCAGATGTTGTACATCCACAATCACGTAATTGTCCCGATGGATGTCAATGGACATGTGGCTTAACAATTCCAACTGGTTGTAAATGCATATGTTAAATTTATCTATGATGTCTAACATACATCATGATACTTTTGACAGTTTTCTAAAATTTAAAATAAAAATAAAATTATTATATCCTAAAGATTTCTAAATGAGACAAAAAATATAAGATCAAGAATTTATATGTCATAGATATACAAATCATTGTTGTGGTTTTGGTTTGGGCAAACATTTGAATTTTGGTATAATTTTGATAATTTGTTGTTTAACAAGAAAAAGAAAAATTAAAAATTTAAAAATTTCATAGAGGGAGGAATAAGTTCACAATTGGTTGCACCACCTGTACGTGCATCACAGAGCTGTTGAGTTCGACTCCACCTTCTTTCATAGGAAAGCGTTAAATCTTCATACGAAAATGTTGTACTATTGTACTGGTGCGTTTTAGATCAGTAACAAAAAAATAAAACTCATAGAGAAGTAGGCATACAACTGTTGTTTGAATCCATTGTCCTTCATGGAATATATAATGCTAGTAAACAGCTAAAAAAATCAAGGAATTAGACAATTTTATTTTTGATAATCATAATTATTTATTTGACTATATGAATTATAAATCTCGCAAATGTGATAATAGATAAATATGTGTACAAAAAATTTTAGGGTCGAAAAGTAAAATTGTTGTTTTTGTACGGAAGAGATTAAAAGATAAAGCTAATGTTTTTAGGGCTAACCCACGACTCAAATTCATAAAGTAAGGATTTTAGGTGCCAAATAATATAAATTTTTAGAGACATCATATTTAATTTATTTTCTTATATGTAGTAGTTAGAATTGTTATGCATTTTTATAAGTGTTAGGTTCAAATTCCTATAATTTTTACATATATTTTTTTAAATACTGCTTTAGACATCATATGATATTAGATCGGTCTTGTATGCCTTTATCGATAGCCTCAATTTGCCTACATATGTGATGTTGTGTTAAATTTTTGAAGATAATAAAGTCTAAATTTATGAATGCTATTACAAAAATTTGGTGGAATTCAAGAGGGATCAATGGGAGATTACAAGTGTGTATGAAAAAACGAAATCTACTCCAAAAAATAACGAAAATTTGGATTTTCTAACGATTGATGGGTTTAACTTCATGAGGAAAATATTTATAAATTATATAATATTGTTTATTATTAAATACAAATTAAATATTTATATAATTTTAACTTTTATTTAAAATTATTTTTAATAATAACTTTTGTATATATAAATTAAAGAAAAAATAATTATTTTTTTACGAATTTAATAGTATTTTTATTTATTTCAATAAAATATATTGATTCTTTAACCAAATTAATAACAATATCTTATATCGTAATTATTCTATTAGTTTAAGTTTATTTATATATTTATTTGAAATTTACTTTGGTGATGACACATGAACATGACATTTCTGTTAATAACATGTCAAGATAAATTATTTATTTAATATATTATTCAAATAATATATTAAGGATAATACGAGACTACTAATCATATGGCAAATAACAAATTATATTCCCATCATGATTTGTTTGTATATTTTAATTTTTTATTTATATGTAGAAACCACCCTTCTTATTTTTTTGGTACCAAACAATATTGTTATTGAGTTGTACTAAAGTTGATGATCACATCTTTAACTAATTTTGCAAATATTCGAATAATTATTAGACGCTAGTCGAATAGTTGAAATAGGATTAGCATCTAATAAAAAATTAAAATTTATTTGGAATGATATGAACTTTAGTTTTGGCATATTTATTGTTTTCTAATAAAATAGTTCACAAATATTTATAATTTTAATACAAAGATTGTGTAAAACACATTAATACAAAGATTTGTGTATACAATTATCCAAATAACTTGATGGATAAAACCACATCTTTCTAGATCAATAGTATGACCACATTGTGTTGTATAAATAATGATAAGAATGGAGTGGTAAGAAAACATTATTCATTTAGAAAACTCTCTAAAAACAACATATTACAAATCTTATAGAAAAACATGACTCATTTATAAAAATATCTTTACAAAATGCATATTAAGATCCTAGCACTCCCTTACATTCAAAATAGGTTTCCATAAATACAAATGAATGGTTGACTAGACAAATAAAACTTTTCTAACATTCCTAATATAATTAACATTTCTAATATATTAATTGAAAAACATTTTAACAAAGAAATCTCACATTCACGTGTGATTTACGAGTATACATGTACCACATCATGAGAATATTTAAGTATTAAATAAGATATAATTTACTAAAATATTTACACAAATGAGATTAGAAAAATATTTAACAATATATTATATGTAAATCTCAAATTTTTTGGACGTAAATGGCAAACATAATATAAAATAAAATATTAGAAATTTTAAAAAATTTAGTCAAATAAAATATAAAATAAAATTTTATATTAATTGAATATTTATCAGAGTTACAATTCTTTATCTATTTAATAATATTGTATATCCAAGATTTAAAAAATTAATTTTTATTTGTATAATCTGATTTCATTGTATATTTTATTTGCATAATAAAATTTTATTGTATATTTATTTCTATAATCAATATTAAAATTAAAAAAAATATTTTAAATAAAAGATAGGCTATTTACGTAACTAATTTATATTTACTCAATAAATAATTACTTATAATGTATAAATATTTTTTACCATACATTGCATAAGTTTATATCTAGTGTATATATATATATATATATATGGGTTGAACCATAAGAGTGGTAAGTTGTGAAAATCAACATTGTTTTTTATTCAATCTCTTTCTTCCTAAAGAATTTTCTCATAAGAATGAAGAAATTTTTGACCATCCTCATTTTTTGTTTTGTCTTCGCTATATTTTCTGGTAAGTATTATATTTATATTCATCAGTTTTTTTTACATTTTTTACAATATAACAAGTAGATCGATGTAACAATCTACTAATTCTACTAATTAGTTTTTTTATTTTACTTGAAATGTTGTAGAAAGAACATTCGCAAACATTGGTGCAACAACAAGCCAAAATTTATTGAAGCAAGATTCCAACACTCATGGAATTGAACAAGAGATTTATACAGATGTTGTACATCCACAATCACGTAATTGTCCAGATGGATGTCAGTGGACATGTGGCTTAACAATTCCAACTGGTTGTAAATGCATATGTTAAATTTATCTATGATGTCTAATATACATCATGATACTTTTGCATTTTTTCTAATATTAAAAATAAAAATATAATTATTATATCCTAAAGACTTCTAAACGAGACAAAAAAATATAAGATCAAGAATTTATATGTCCTAGCTATACAAATCATTATTGTGGTTTTGGTTTGGGCAAACATTTGAATTTTGGTATAATTTTGATAATTTGTTGTTTAACAAGAAAAAGCAAAATTTAAAATTTAAAAATTTCATAGAGGGAGGAATAAGTCCACTAGTGATTGCACCACCTGTACGTGTATCAAAGAGCTGTGGAGTTCGACTCCACCTTCTTTCATATGAAAGCATTAAATTTTCGTACAAAAATATTAGACTATTGTCCCGGTGCGTTGTAGATCAATAACAAAAAAAAACTCATAGAGAAGTAGGCATACAGTTGTTGTTTGAATCCATTGTCCTTCATGGAATATATAATGCTAGTAAACACCTAAAAAAATCAAAGAATTAGATAATTTTATTTTTGATAATCATAATTATTTGCTTGACTATATGAATTATAAATCTCGCAAATGTAATAATAGATAAATATGTGTACAAAAAATTTTAAGGTCGAAAAGTAAAATTGTTGCTTTTGTACAGAGGAGATTAAAAGATAAAGCTAATGTTTTTAGGGCTAACCCACGACTCAAATTCATAAAATAAAGATTTTAGGTGCCAAATAATATAAATTTTTAGAGACATCATATTTAATTCATTTTTGTATATGTAGTAGTTAGAATTGTTATGCATTTTTTATAAGTGTTAGATTCAAATTCCTATAATTTTTACATATATTTTTTTAAATATCGCTTTAGGCATCATATGATATTAGATCGGTCTTGAATGCCTTTATCGATAGCCTCAATTTGCCTACATATGTGATGTTGTGTTACAAATTTTTGAAGATAATAAAGTCTAAATTTATGAATGCTATTACAAAAATTTGGTGGAATTCAAGAGGGATCAATCGGAGATTACAAATGTGTATGAAAAAAAGAAGTGTACTCCAAAAAATAACGAGGATTTGGACTTTCTAACGATTGATGGGTTTCATTTAATTTTGTTAACAAAGCAATTATTGTGGTTGATACAAAATTTTAATATCCCTTTGGCATATGTTTTAAAAGTATACTAGATTTATGCACAAGCTGTGCATGAGGAAAATATTTATAAATTATATAATATTATTTATTATTAAATATAAAATAAATATTTATCTAATTTTAACTTTTATTTAAAATTTATTTTTAATAATAACTTTTGTATATATAAATTAGCGGAAAAATAATTCTTTTTTACAAATTTAATAGTATTTTTATTTATTTTAATAAAATATATTGATTTTTTAACCAAATTAATAAAAATATCATATATCTTAATTGTAGTAGTTTAAGTTCATTTATATATTTATTTGAAATTTACTTTGGTGATGACACGTGAGCATGATATTTTTCTTAATAACATGTCAAGGTAAGTTATTTTTTTTAAAAATATACTCAAATAATATATTAGGGATAATACGAGACTACTAATCATATGGCAAATAACAAATTCTATTCCCATCATAATTTGTTTTTATATTTCAGTTTTTTTATTTATATGTAGAAACCACCCTTCTTATTTTTTTATTTTTTTATTTTTTTATTTTTTTGGTACCAAACAATATTGTTATTGAGTTGTACTAAAGTTGATGATCACATCTTTAACTAATTTCGCAAATATTCGAATAATTGTTAAACGCTAGTCGAATAGTTGAAATAGGATTAGCATCTAATAAAAAATTAAAAATTATTCAGGAATGATATGAACTTTAGTTTTGGCATATTTATTGTTTTCTAATAAAATAGTTCACAAATCTTTATAATTTTAATACAAAGATTGTATAAAACACATTAAAAATAATTTTAGTTTTATTATGTTATGATTTTTATTCATATTATAAACATAAATTAGATTCGTTAAAATTTTAGATCTGAAAACTTTATTAAATCATTTATATTATTTTAAAACACAAAGTTTTCCGATAAGTTTCTTCGATGTTCCCATATGATTATAATAACTTGCTTTTTACTAAATAAATATTATTTCTTCATGGTCACAACTAGAGTAGTAATTGAGTTTACGTCTATTTGATTACTTTTGATTCAGAAACTGAAGTGAAAGAGGGCTTTGTTACTTTTTCTCTCTAGGATTTTAAAAATGGGCCATTACGGAAGTATCCTCTTTCGGTAACGGATGGGCCGATACACTCCGCCGGGCCGAGACCCGCTGCTATCGTCGGAGAAGATTCTCGGCGGGAATGTGGTTGTTTCTCTCCCGATCCTTTTCCAAACGAATCGGAAAGTGTATCTTGGGAGTTAAATCTCGGATCCCAGGTAAAGAAACCTGTGGATTCCGTATATTTCTACAAATCGCATGAACAAAGGAAAGTTTCCTTGTCATGGAGTGATTCGAGAGGTGCGGTATCCCGTCAGATCCGTCCTCTTGCCATAACCGATGAGGCAAAATTGCGAAGATGCCGCCTGGTGAATCCTAGGGCTACGGGAATTCTTGGTTCTCCCCCTATAAATAGATCTAGGGATCGGACACCCTTAAGCATCCCGGAAAAAATCTCACCTTAGAGAAAATCGGCACCGCCCATCCTCCCGATTATCCCTCTCCCGTTTCTCTACGAGCTGCTCCTCCGAGTTGTTGCTCGGTGGAATCGCCGGGAGTTGAATCCCGACAATATACTTTGCCCCGAATCCCTCTGTCCCGAATCCCCCTGTCATGAATCCTCCCTAAATCCCGCTTTCTTCCCAGCTCCCTCGCCAGCAAATTCCTATCCCTTGTCGGTTTTCCTCTCTGGCATATCACGTATAATAGCCTTGAAACTCGGGAATCTTCTACCGAGTTGAATTCCTGGTTAAGCTTAAACCATGACACTTCACACAGTTTAATTTCCAATTCTCGGTTTGCCTTTAGTAAACCGGTTCGGGTCCAATTCCTAATTTCGGGTGCTCGGTTTATCCTAATTGAAATCGGCTTTCTCAATTCCATCTCAATAATGACAATTGCTGGGTACTTGGTCATGAAAGACAAACCAGTCGCAGGAAAGAAAGGCCCAATTAAAATTAGGGCTTTTGACAATTCTACGGTTCTGAAAAGGTTTGAATCTACCTTGTTGGGCCGAATTCTGAATATGCCAATGCAAGGGCATAGGGTTAGGACATTTATGTCCTTATTGCCATCACTCTGGTAATGTGAGGGTCAGGTTCAAGGGCAAGATTTGGGCCATGGCAAATTTATGTTCCGGTTCAACAATGAGGCGGATATTGAAACTGTTCTAGAAAAGCGACCCTATCACTTTGACCAGTGGATGACCACACTGGAAAGATGGGTACCAAGCGTCCGCCCGGACTTCCCATCTACCATAGTGTTTTGGATCAGGATAGTGGGGATTCCTACTCACTATTGGGCTGAAGAAACGGTAGTTGATATCGGACAAGCCACTGGGGAACTACTGCAATACGACGTTGTTGAAGCTAGGATCCGTGTATCGCTCGACGTGAATGAGCCCCTCTCTTTCGCAAGAGATCTTTAATTTGCAAACGGCGATGTGGTCCCCATTACGCTCGATTATGAAAAACTGTCCAAATTCTGTGAGTTCTGCCTTCGCATAACTCACGATGTACGTCATTGCCCAGAAAAGAGAGAAGTATCAACCAGAGCAAGGGACCTGCCTGCCCTCCCTCGCCAGGAAGAGAACGAGGCGAGGCGGCCAAGGTTAGATCGGGAAGGCCCAGCTCGGGGCCCCGTGAATGGTAATAATGGAAGAAGGGTGACATCGGAGAAAGAATCCCGGCCTCCCTCTGCTAGGAGAGAACTGAAATTTGGGGATGAGAGAGGAGCGATCCCGCCCAGGGAAGATAGCGAAGACCAGATGAGCGCTCGTACCAAGAGACTAAAAGCCAACGCAGAGAGGGTGGTGGCTATAGCCATGAGACGTGAGGGAAAAAGACCAGTATGGTTTAGGTCCCCAGATAAAGGTGACGGCCAGGACAAAGAGAAGGAGAACGGCCCTAGAATTGTTCGCGGATCCTCCTCCTCAAGCCAGCCTACCCCCCTCGCTGAAAATGCGGTCCTCCCCCAATTCCAGGTAGCTAATGATGAGACCATAAACCCTAAGGAAATTATCTCGCCTATGAGAGACATATTGGCATGGGCTGGATTCAGGATGGATAAGAGGAAGCAGGTAGAGACAGGCCGCCTTGACAAGCGGGGTACTCATGCAGGGAAGGCCCTTCAGGTGAGGAAGAAAATAGGGAGGAGCCCTTTCAAGCCGGTCAGGACGATGAAGCAAACTGCACTACTCTTTGGAGAGGCCAGGAAATTGGTGAGGTCCCTACCAGAGGGAAATAGAGGGAAAATCTCGTCGACCTCAGCGACGGTCCCGCATGGTGGGGAACCATCTGAGGGTGCCAAAGATCCGGTGGCTAAAGATAAGCCACCGGAGAATGCCTAATGATCCTAAGTTGGAACTGCCAAGGAGCTGGTAGTTTCTTGGCAGTTCAGAGGTTACGGGAATTGCGCAAAACGCTATACCCAGGGTTACTTTTTCTTATGGAAACGAAACAGAGCAAGCACTTCATCCAAGATCTTCAGGCTCATCTAGGATACGATTTCTTGTTTACGGTCGAGCCGTCAGGTCTCAGTGGAGGCCTGGCCCTTTTGGCTCGTACCGAATTTAATGTTGTTGTTTTATTTTCGAATAAAAATATCATCGATGTAACTGCTACTATTGATGGTAATAAAGTATTTCTTTCTTTTGTTTACGGGGATCCTGTTGTATGATTTCGAAGCATTTTTTGGGAACGTCTTACCAGAATTGGTATATCCCGGTCGGAACCGTGGATCATGATAGGTGACTTTAATGAGATAAATGGGAACTATGAAAAAACAGGAGGAAGAATTCGCCATGAAAATTCATTCCTGGACTTTAGGTTAATGCAGGAAAATTGTGGGATGTGTGACTTCCCCTTTAAAGGTAATTGTCTGTTCTGGTATGGTCGAAGAGGAGCTAATACTATCCAGTGCCGACTAGATAGGGCTATGGGAAACGAGGAATGGCACAATGTGTTCTACCACACATTCGTGAAATACCTACGTTTTTGTGGCTCTGATCACCGTCCTGTTTGGATCCACATCCATAACAAGGTCAGTAAACCAGGACTATGTTTCCGATTTGACAAGCGATGGCTTTCTAAACCCAACTTTGAAGAGGTCGTAAGGAATAGCTGGTTTTTCCCGGAAGAGCCGGTGGGACACCGAATCCAGGACCGTATTGCCAGATGTCGGAGAGCTATTTCCAGATGGAGACGCGGGGAGAAACTCGATTCATCTCGTTCAATAGAAGATCTCAGAGAGCGGCTGGAGAAAGCCCAGTCGGACGACATGATAAATTCAATGGATATTCAGATGATACAAAAACAACTTCATGAGGCCCTTTATAAAGAGGAGATTTTCTGGCAACAAAAGAGTCGGGCCCTTTGGCTCAGAGAGGGAGACCAGAATACTAAATTTTTCCATGCCTGCACTAAACAACGGCGGGCAAGGAATCGTATTATCGGTCTCTTGGACAAAACAGGGGTATGGACTGAAGAAGAATCTAGTGTGAAATCAATAGCGATAGAGTATTTCCAGGAACTTTTCTCCCCTACGACACCAGTAGACTTGGGAGGTTCTTTGAGCCATGTGTCTTCGCGTGTCACACGTGAAATGAACTTACGACTGACCCGGGATGTTTCAAAGGAAGAAGTGAAAGAGGTTTTATTCGCGATGCACCCTGAGAAAGCCCCCGGGCCAGATGGTATGACAGCCCTGTTCTATCAAAAATTCTGGCATCTGCTGGGGGACCATATGTTGGAATCGGTTAGAGGTTACATGACACTTGGGAAGATGGAACCTACCTTCAACGAAACCAATATTTGTCTTATCCCAAAAATGGCGAAACCTAGATCGATGTCAGACTTCAGGCCCATAAGCCTGTGCAACGTAAGTTACAAGATTATATCCAAGGTCTTATGCCACAAACTTAAAGAATTCCTACATGTATTGATCTCGGAAACGCAATCAGCTTTTGTCCCTGGAAGGGTTATCTCCGACAACATCCTCATTGCACAGGAGGTGTTCCACACACTAAAAACCAAGTCAAAATGCCAAGCGAACTTCCTTGCTATCAAGACAGACATGAGCAAGGCCTACGATAGAATGGATTGGAGATTCCTAGAAGCCTTGATGGCAAAATTAGGTTTCGACAAGCAATGGATTTCTTGGATTATGGGGTGTGTGACTTCGGTCTCTTATCAGGTGCTCCTAAATGGAACACCAAAAGGTTCGATCATCCCCGGACGAGGCCTTAGACAAGGAGATTCCCTATCACCATATTTGTTTATCCTTTGTACAGAGGCACTAATAGCCAGCCTAAAGGCGGCTACGGACTCAAACCAAATCTCTGGACTACGGGTGGCCCTTTCAAGTCCACCAATTTCCCATTTACTCTTTGCAGATGATAGTCTGTTCTTTTGCGAGGCCTCCGTGGAGCAGTGCAAGACGCTGTCAATTGTACTTCGAACCTACTGTAGGGCTTCTAGTCAACAAATAAATCTAGACAAGTCTAGTATTGTTTTTGGCAAGAGGGTGCCAGGGACAATACAAATAGCCATACAGGAGGCCCTGGGAATAGTTCGACTAGGCGGTATGGGGAACTATCTGGGACTCCCTGAAAATCTACAAGGGTCCAAGGCCCATATTTTCGCATATGTCAGAGATCGGATCCAACAAAGGATTAATGGATGGTCTACGAAGCTGCTATCCCGAGGAGGGAAAGAAATTATGATCAAGTCAGTGGCTATGGCAATACCGACTTATGTCATGTCATGTTACCTACTATCCAAAATACTGTGCGATAAGCTTACAAGTGCAATCAGTAAGTTTTGGTGGACATCTAGAAATACGGGCTCTGGGATCCACTAGCTTCCCTGGACGACCCTGTGCTTACCCAAATCTGAGGGAGGACTTGGATTTAGGTCATGTGCTGACTTTAATAAAGCTCTCCTTGCAAAATAGCTATGGAGATTAGAGAAATACCCGGCATCATTAGTAGCCAGAGTCCTAAAAGGATGCTACTTTAAAGACTCACATGCCTTTAAGGAAAAAAAGGCATACCGGCCATCCTATGGATGGCGGAGTATCTGGTCGGCTAAAGATCTGATAGATAAAGGCGTGAGGAAACTCTATGGAGCTAGACCTGACGATCAGGTATGGGAGGATCCCTGGATCCCTGATAGGTACCCAAGAGCACCACGGGGATTGGAAAATCGCCCTCGCCCAAAGCTCTCTATTCAGGATCTCACACACTCAAGGCAGTGTGCCTGGAAGATTACTGAATTAAAACGCTGGTTCCAACCAGAAGACATAAACCTGATTGTTAGCCTCAAGCCGACACCTAAAAGTTATGGTGAGAACTATTGTTGGCATCTGAACAAAACTGGTGTTTATTCAGTAAAGTCAGAGTATGAGACACTCCAACTACTGGAGAATACCAAAAGGGACTTCATGCTACAGAAACCATCTTTAAACCCTCTGAAACAGGCGGTGTGGAACATAAAAGCACATAGGAAAATACAACATTTCCTGTGGCATGCCCTCTCGGGAGCACTAGCAACCAATGGTCGTCTCCAATATCATCATGTCAAGACAAGCGCAGCATGTGACATTTGTGGAGAGGAGGAGGAAAGTATCAACCATGCCATGTTTTTATGTCCCCCTGCCCGTCAGACGTGGGCCCTATCCAATATCCCGTCTGCTCCATCACTTTTCCCCTCACAAAGTATCTATGGGAATTTTGATTATTTATTTTGGCGTATCCCGAAAGAATTCCACTCAGATACCGATTTCCTCGGGCTACCATGGATCCTATGGTTCATTTCGAAAGCACGAAATGAGAAAGTATACAAAAATTCGGCTCAGTCAGCACCGACCATTTTAGGAAAAGCTCGGAAAGCACAGGAGGTGTGGCTTTCGGCCATAACTCAGGCTGAGACTGATCAAATTTCGAGGCAGAGTGTAGCCCACCGAATCCACAAATCTCCTGCATACACACCCTTTGTCTGTTTCTTCGACGGATCGTGGAAAACAGAGGATAGAACAGCGGGGATGGGATGGATTCTTAAATTACAAGATGGAACGAGCGACCTTTTGGGTATGCAAGGAACTTATAGAGGACTGTCTCCATTACACATGGAAGTTCGGAGCCTCCTGTGGGCCATGGCGAGTCTAGTCGATAATCACCGTTTCTGCTCTCAGTTTGTCACCGACTCAACGGACCTCGTCCGGTTGCTCTCGGAATCCCAGGGATGGCTGGCTTTCGATGCAGAGATTAAGGAGTACCAGGAACTGAAAAAGTACTATCCGGAATTTGAACTCATCTACCAACCAAGAGAGAAGAATATTCAGGCAGATGCACTGGCGAAAGAGGCCCGTAGGAGAAGTATAATTTTCTCTTTTGTCAACACTTCTATACCGTGCTGGGTCAAATATACCCTAAATATCTTCTGACCAACTATGTAGTGTTTCGTTTAAGTGCCAAAAAAAAAAACTGAAGTGAAAGAGTTTGAAACTTCTTTATTCGTGAAACACACACTTTTTCTTTACATGTCAAAAATATATACTTGGAATTTAGTAATAAATATGGATTATTAGAGATTCTTGATCATTTGTTATTTTATATTTATTTACTGTAAATAAATTAAACATAAACATAAAAATTTTTTTGGATTCATTTTTTCTAAATTAGGGTTTAATTTTTTTATATTAAAATGAATATTTAATGTATTTTAGTATTAAATTTATGTTATTATTGAAAATTTATTCTAATAATGCTATTTTTGTAACAAAAACATAAAATAATACTATTTTATTAATTTCCCATTCTTCAA
>JAEVFF010000388.1:438162-492198 GCA_018901945.1 Pugionium dolabratum
TACTTGGAATTTAGTAATAAATATGGATTATTAGAGATTCTTGATCATTTGTTATTTTATATTTATTTACTGTAAATAAATTAAACATAAACATAAAATTTTTTATTTGGATTTATTTTTTCCAAATTAGAGTTTATTTTTTTATATTAAAATGAATATTTAATGTATTTTATTATTAAATTTATGTTATTATTGAAAATTTATACTAATAATCCTATTTTTGTAATAAAAACATTAAATAATACTATTTTATTAATTTCCCATTCTTTAAACTGTTCTTGCTGAATAATTACTGTTTATTGAAAAAATGAATACAAAGCATTGAAATATATATGATGCTAAAAAACGGTTAGATTACAAAAATTATTATGAGTATGTAAATAAATTTTACAGTAAATTTAAATCTACAAATCTACCCATAGAGTTTTTCATTTATATTAATAATTGATCAAATTTAAGTTTGCCAAAAATTTGCATAGTTTTCCTAAAGATTTGCACAAAAGAAGATTCAAATATAAATCTCCTAGAAAGTTAAGAAGATTTCTAGAAAATATGTCAAACCTTTGTAAAATCATTAGAAATTCTTAAAATTTCAGAGAATTTGTTCAAATCATGTTAACAGCTTAATTTCTTTCTACCGAATTGGAGTTGGAGTTGCAGTTAATATTATTACTACATCTATAGTATATTATGTTCGTTTATCTATTGAAGAAATCGTTTGAATATATTTTGAGATTTGTGTATACAATTATCCAAATAACTTGATGGATAAAACCACATCTTTCTACAACAATAGTATGACCACATTGTCTTGTATAAATAATGATAAGAATGTAGTGGTAAGAAAATATTATTCATTTAGAAAACTCTCTAAAAACAACATATTACAAATCTTACAGAAAAACATGACTCATTTAGAAAAATATCTTTACAAAATGCATATTCAAGATCCTAGTACTCCCTTACATTAAAAATAGCTTTCCATAAATACATTGGAATGGTTGACTAGACAAATACAACTTTTCTAACATTCCTAATATAATTAACATTTCTAATATATTAATTGAAAAACATTTTAACAAAGAAATCTCACATTCACGTGTGATTTACAAGTATACATGTAACACATCATGAGAATATTTAAGTATTAAATAAGATATAATTTACTAAAATATTTACACAAATGAGATTAGAAAAATATTTAACAATATATTATATGTAAATCTCAAATTTTTTGGACGTAAATGGCAAACATAATATAAAATAAAATATTAGAAATTTTAAAAAATTTAGTCAAATAAAATATAAAATAAAATTTTATATTAATTGAATATTTATCAGAGTTACAATTCTTTATCTATTTAATAATATTGTATATCCAAGATTTAAAAAATTAATTTTTATTTGTATAATCTGATTTCATTGTATATTTTATTTGCATAATAAAATTTTATTGTATATTTATTTCTATAATCAATATTAAAATTAAAAAAAATATTTTAAATAAAAGATAGGCTATTTACGTAACTAATTTATATTTACTCAATAAATAATTACTTATAATGTATAAATATTTTTTACCATACATTGCATAAGTTTATATCTAGTGTATATATATATATATATATATGGGTTGAACCATAAGAGTGGTAAGTTGTGAAAATCAACATTGTTTTTTATTCAATCTCTTTCTTCCTAAAGAATTTTCTCATAAGAATGAAGAAATTTTTGACCATCCTCATTTTTTGTTTTGTCTTCGCTATATTTTCTGGTAAGTATTATATTTATATTCATCAGTATTTTTACATTTTTTACAATATAACAAGTAGATCGATATAACAATCTACGAATTCTACTAATTAGTTTTTTATTTTACTTGAAATTTTGTAGAAAGAACATTCGCAAACATTGGTGCAACAACAAGCCAAAATTTGTTGAAGCAAGATTCCAACACTCATGGAATTGAACAAGAGGTTTATACAGATGTTGTACATCCACAATCACGTAATTGTCCAGATGGATGTCAGTGGACATGTGGCTTAACAATTCCAACTGGTTGTAAATGCATATGTTAAATTTATCTATGATGTAGATCTAATATACATCATGATATTTTTGACATTTTTTCTAAAATTAAAAATAAAAATATAATTATTATATCCTAAAGACTTCTAAACGAGACAAAAAAATATAAGATCAAGAATTTATATGTCCTAGCTATACAAATCATTATTCTGGTTTTGGTTTGGGCAAACATTTGAATTTTGGTATAACTTTGATAATTTTTTGTTTAACAAGAAAAAGCAAAATTTAAAATTTAAAAATTTCATAGAGGGAGGACTAAGTCCACTAGTGATTGCACCACCTGTACGTGCATCAAAGAGTTGTGGAGTTCAACTCCACCTTCTTTCATATGAAAATGTTAAATTTTTGTACGAAAATATTAGACTATTGTCCCAGTGCGTTGTAGATCAGTAACAAAAAAAAATAAAACTCATAGAGAAGTAGGCATACAGTTGTTGTTTGAATCCATTGTCCTTCATGGAATATATAATGCTAGTAAACAGCTAAAAAAAATCAAAGAATTAGATAATTTTATTTTTGATAATCATAATTATTTGCTTGACTATATGAATTATAAATCTCGCAAATGTGATAATAGATAAATATGTGTACAAAAAATTTTAAGGTCGAAAAGTAAAATTGTTATTTTTGTACGGAGGAGATTAAAAGATAAAGCTAATGTTTTTAGGGCTAACCCACCACTCAAATTCATAAAATAAGGATTTTAGGTGCCAAATAATATAAATTTTTAGAGACATCATATTTAATTCATTTTTGTATATGTAGTAATTAGAATTGTTATGCATTTTTTATAAGTGTTAGATTCAAATTCCTATAATTTTTACATATATTTTTTTAAATATCGCTTTAGGCATCATATGATATTAGATCGGTCTTGAATGCCTTTATCGATAGCCTCAATTTGCCTACATATGTGATGTTGTGTTACAAATTTTTGAAGATAATAAAGTCTAAATTTATGAATGCTATTACAAAAATTTGGTGTAATTCAAGAGGGATCAATCGGAGATTACAAGTGTGTATGAAAAAAAGAAGTGTACTCCAAAAAATAACGAAGATTTGGACTTTCTAACGATTGATGAGTTTAATTTCATTTTGTTAACAAAGCAATTATTGTGGTTGATACAAAATTTTAATATCCCTTTGGCATATGTTTTAAAAGTATACTAGATTTATGGCCAAGCTGTGCATGAGGAAAATATTTATAAATTATATAATATTATTTATTATTAAATACAAATTAAATATTTATATAATTTTAACTTTTATTTAAAATTATTTTTAATAATAACTTTTGTATATATAAATTAGAAAAATAATAATTATTTTTTATGAATTTAATAGTATTTTTATTTATTTTAATAAAATATATTGATTTTTTAACCAAATTAATAAAAATATCATATATCGTAATTGTAGTAGTTTAAGTTCATTTATATATTTATTTGAAATTTACTTTGGTGATGATACGTGAGCATGATATTTCTCTTAATAACATGTCAAGGTAAGTTATTTTTTTAATATACTCAAATAATATATTAGGGATAATACGAGACTACTAATCATATGGCAAATAACAAATTCTATTCCCATCATAATTTGTTTTTATATTTCAGTTTTTTATTTATATGTAGAAACCACCCTTCTTATTTTTTTATTTTTTTATTTTTTTATTTTTTTGGTACCAAACAATATTGTTATTGAGTTGTACTAAAGTTGATGATCACATCTTTAACTAATTTCTCAAATATTCGAATAATTGTTAAACGCTAGTCGAATAGTTGAAATAGGATTAGCATCTAATAAAAAATTAAAAATTATTCAGGAATGATATGAACTTTAGTTTTGGCATATTTATTGTTTTCTAATAAAATAGTTCACAAATCTTTATAATTTTAATACAAAGATTGTATAAAACACATTAAAAATAATTTTAGTTTTATTATGTTATGATTTTTATTCATATTATAAACATAAATTAGATTCGTTAAAATTTTAGATCTGAAAACTTTATTAAATCATTTATATTATTTTAAAACACAAAGTTTTCCGATAAGTTTCTTCGATGTTCCATATGATTATAATAACTTGCTTTTTACTAAATAAATATTATTTCTCCATGGTCACAACTAGAGTAGTAATTGAGTTTACGTCTATTTGATTACTTTTGATTCAGAAACTGAAGTGAAAGAGGGCTTTGTTACTTTTTCTCTCTAGGATTTTAAAAATGGGCCATTACGGAAGTATCCTCTTTCGGTAACGGATGGGCCGATACACTCCGCCGGGCCGAGACCCGCTGCTATCGTCGGAGAAGATTCTCGGCGGGAATGTGGTTGTTTCTCTCCCGATCCTTTTCCAAACGAATCGGAAAGTGTATCCTGGGAGTTAAATCTCGGATCCCAGGTAAAGAAACCTGTGGATTCCGTATATTTCTACAAATCGCATGAACAAATGAAAGTTTCCTTGTCATGGAGTGATTCGAGAGGTGCGGGATCCCGTCAGATCCGTCCTCTTGCCATAACCGATGAGGCAAAATTGCGAAGATGCCGCCTGGTGAATCCTAGGGCTACGGGAATTCTTGGTTCTCCCCCTATAAATAGATCTAGGGATCGGACACCCTTAAGCATCCCGGAAAAAATCTCACCTTAGAGAAAATCGGCACCGCCCATCCTCCCGATTATCCCTCTCCCGTTTCTCTACGAGCTGCTCCTCCGAGTTGTTGCTCGGTGGAATCGCCGGGAGTTGAATCCCGACAATATACTTTGCCCCGAATCCCTCTGTCCCGAATCCCCCTGTCATGAATCCTCCCTAAATCCCGCTTTCTTCCCAGCTCCCTCGCCAGCAAATTCCTATCCCTTGTCGGTTTTCCTCTCTGGCATATCACGTATAATAGCCTTGAAACTCGGGAATCTTCTACCGAGTTGAATTCCTGGTTAAGCTTAAACCATGACACTTCACACAGTTTAATTTCCAATTCTCGGTTTGCCTTTAGTAAACCGGTTCGGGTCCAATTCCTAATTTCGGGTGCTCGGTTTATCCTAATTGAAATCGGCTTTCTCAATTCCATCTCAATAATGACAATTGCTGGGTATTTGGTCATGAAAGACAAACCAGTCGCAGGAAAGAAAGGCCCAATTAAAATTAGGGCTTTTGACAATTCTACGGTCCTGAAAAGGTTTGAATCTACCTTGTTGGGCCGAATTCTGAATATGCCAATGCAAGGGCATAGGGTTAGGACATTTATGTCCTTATTGCCATCACTCTGGTAATGTGAGGGTCAGGTTCAAGGGCAAGATTTGGGCCATGGCAAATTTATGTTCCGGTTCAACAATGAGGCGGATATTGAAACTGTTCTAGAAAAGCGACCCTATCACTTTGACCAGTGGATGACCACACTGGAAAGATGGGTACCAAGCGTCCGCCCGGACTTCCCATCTACCATAGTGTTTTGGATCAGGATAGTGGGGATTCCTACTCACTATTGGGCTGAAGAAACGGTAGTTGATATCGGACAAGCCACTAGGGAACTACTGCAATACGACGTTGTTGAAGCTAGGATCCGTGTATCGCTCGACGTGAATGAGCCCCTCTCTTTCGCAAGAGATCTTTAATTTGCAAACGGCGATGTGGTCCCCATTACGCTCGATTATGAAAAACTGTCCAAATTCTGTGAGTTCTGCCTTCGCATAACTCACGATGTACGTCATTGCCCAGAAAAGAGAGAAGTATCAACCAGAGCAAGGGACCTGCCTGCCCTCCCTCGCCAGGAAGAGAACGAGGCGAGGCGGCCAAGGTTAGATCGGGAAGGCCCAGCTCGGGGCCCCGTGAATGGTAATAATGGAAGAAGGGTGACATCGGAGAAAGAATCCCGGCCTCCCTCTGCTAGGAGAGAACTGAAATTTGGGGATGAGAGAGGAGCGATCCCGCCCAGGGAAGATAGCGAAGACCAGATGAGCGCTCGTACCAAGAGACTAAAAGCCAACGCAGAGAGGGTGGTGGCTATAGCCATGAGACGTGAGGGAAAAAGACCAGTATGGTTTAGGTCCCCAGATAAAGGTGACGGCCAGGACAAAGAGAAGGAGAACGGCCCTAGAATTGTTCGCGGATCCTCCTCCTCAAGCCAGCCTACCCCCCTCGCTGAAAATGCGGTCCTCCCCCAATTCCAGGTAGCTAATGATGAGACCATAAACCCTAAGGAAATTATCTCGCCTATGAGAGACATATTGGCATGGGCTGGATTCAGGATGGATAAGAGGAAGCAGGTAGAGACAGGCCGCCTTGACAAGCGGGGTACTCATGCAGGGAAGGCCCTTCAGGTGAGGAAGAAAATAGGGAGGAGCCCTTTCAAGCCGGTCAGGACGATGAAGCAAACTGCACTACTCTTTGGAGAGGCCAGGAAATTGGTGAGGTCCCTACCAGAGGGAAATAGAGGGAAAATCTCGTCGACCTCAGCGACGGTCCCGCATGGTGGGGAACCATCTGAGGGTGCCAAAGATCCGGTGGCTAAAGATAAGCCACCGGAGAATGCCTAATGATCCTAAGTTGGAACTGCCAAGGAGCTGGTAGTTTCTTGGCAGTTCAGAGGTTACGGGAATTGCGCAAAACGCTATACCCAGGGTTACTTTTTCTTATGGAAACGAAACAGAGCAAGCACTTCATCCAAGATCTTCAGGCTCATCTAGGATACGATTTCTTGTTTACGGTCGAGCCGTCAGGTCTCAGTGGAGGCCTGGCCCTTTTGGCTCGTACCGAATTTAATGTTGTTGTTTTATTTTCGAATAAAAATATCATCGATGTAACTGCTACTATTGATGGTAATAAAGTATTTCTTTCTTTTGTTTACGGGGATCCTGTTGTATGATTTCGAAGCATTTTTTGGGAACGTCTTACCAGAATTGGTATATCCCGGTCGGAACCGTGGATCATGATAGGTGACTTTAATGAGATAAATGGGAACTATGAAAAAACAGGAGGAAGAATTCGCCATGAAAATTCATTCCTGGACTTTAGGTTAATGCAGGAAAATTGTGGGATGTGTGACTTCCCCTTTAAAGGTAATTGTCTGTTCTGGTATGGTCGAAGAGGAGCTAATACTATCCAGTGCCGACTAGATAGGGCTATGGGAAACGAGGAATGGCACAATGTGTTCTCCCACACATTCGTGAAATACCTACGTTTTTGTGGCTCTGATCACCGTCCTGTTTGGATCCACATCCATAACAAGGTCAGTAAACCAGGACTATGTTTCCGATTTGACAAGCGATGGCTTTCTAAACCCAACTTTGAAGAGGTCGTAAGGAATAGCTGGTTTTTCCCGGAAGAGCCGGTGGGACACCGAATCCAGGACCGTATTGCCAGATGTCGGAGAGCTATTTCCAGATGGAGACGCGGGGAGAAACTCGATTCATCTCGTTCAATAGAAGATCTCAGAGAGCGGCTGGAGAAAGCCCAGTCGGACGACATGATAAATTCAATGGATATTCAGATGATACAAAAACAACTTCATGAGGCCCTTTATGAAGAGGAGATTTTCTGGCAACAAAAGAGTCGGGCCCTTTGGCTCAGAGAGGGAGACCAGAATACTAAATTTTTCCATGCCTGCACTAAACAACGGCGGGCAAGGAATCGTATTATCGGTCTCTTGGACAAAACAGGGGTATGGACTGAAGAAGAATCTAGTGTGAAATCAATAGCGATAGAGTATTTCCAGGAACTTTTCTCCCCTACGACACCAGTAGACTTGGGAGGTTCTTTGAGCCATGTGTCTTCGCGTGTCACACGTGAAATGAACTTACGACTGACCCGGGATGTTTCAAAGGAAGAAGTGAAAGAGGCTTTATTCGCGATGCACCCTGAGAAAGCCCCCGGGCCAGATGGTATGACAGCCCTGTTCTATCAAAAATTCTGGCATCTGCTGGGGGACCATATGTTGGAATCGGTTAGAGGTTACATGACACTTGGGAAGATGGAACCTACCTTCAACGAAACCAATATTTGTCTTATCCCAAAAATGGCGAAACCTAGATCGATGTCAGACTTCAGGCCCATAAGCCTGTGCAACGTAAGTTACAAGATTATATCCAAGGTCTTATGCCACAAACTTAAAGAATTCCTACATGTATTGATCTCGGAAACGCAATCAGCTTTTGTCCCTGGAAGGGTTATCTCCGACAACATCCTCATTGCACAGGAGGTGTTCCACACACTAAAAACCAAGTCAAAATGCCAAGCGAACTTCCTTGCTATCAAGACAGACATGAGCAAGGCCTACGATAGAATGGATTGGAGATTCCTAGAAGCCTTGATGGCAAAATTAGGTTTCGACAAGCAATGAATTTCTTGGATTATGGGGTGTGTGACTTCGGTCTCTTATCAGGTGCTCCTAAATGGAACACCAAAAGGTTCGATCATCCCCGGACGAGGCCTTAGACAAGGAGATTCCCTATCACCATATTTGTTTATTCTTTGTACAAAGGCACTAATAGCCAGCCTAAAGGCGGCTACGGACTCAAACCAAATCTCTGGACTACGGGTGGCCCTTTCAAGTCCACCAATTTCCCATTTACTCTTTGCAGATGATAGTCTGTTCTTTTGCGAGGCCTCCGTGGAGCAGTGCAAGACGCTGTCAATTGTACTTCGAACCTACTGTAGGGCTTCTAGTCAACAAATAAATCTAGACAAGTCTAGTATTGTTTTTGGCAAGAGGGTGCCAGGGACAATACAAATAGCCATACAGGAGGCCCTGGGAATAGTTCGACTAGGCGGTATGGGGAACTATCTGGGACTCCCTGAAAATCTACAAGGGTCCAAGGCCCATATTTTCGCATATGTCAGAGATCGGATCCAACAAAGGATTAATGGATGGTCTACGAAGCTGCTATCCCGAGGAGGGAAAGAAATTATGATCAAGTCAGTGGCTATGGCAATACCGACTTATGTCATGTCATGTTACCTACTATCCAAAATACTGTGCGATAAGCTTACAAGTGCAATCAGTAAGTTTTGGTGGACATCTAGAAATACGGGCTCTGGGATCCACTAGCTTCCCTGGACGACCCTGTGCTTACCCAAATCTGAGGGAGGACTTGGATTTAGGTCATGTGCTGACTTTAATAAAGCTCTCCTTGCAAAATAGCTATGGAGATTAGAGAAATACCCGGCATCATTAGTAGCCAGAGTCCTAAAAGGATGCTACTTTAAAGACTCACATGCCTTTAAGGAAAAAAAGGCATACCGACCATCCTATGGATGGCGGAGTATCTGGTCGGCTAAAGATCTGATAGATAAAGGCGTGAGGAAACTCTATGGAGCTAGACCTGACGATCAGGTATGGGAGGATCCCTGGATCCCTGATAGGTACCCAAGAGCACCACGGGGATTGGAAAATCGCCCTCGCCCAAAGCTCTCTATTCAGGATCTCACACACTCAAGGCAGTGTGCCTGGAAGATTACTGAATTAAAACGCTGGTTCCAACCAGAAGACATAAACCTGATTGTTAGCCTCAAGCCGACACCTAAAAGTTATGGTGAGAACTATTGTTGGCATCTGAACAAAACTGGTGTTTATTCAGTAAAGTCAGGGTATGAGACACTCCAACTACTGGAGAATACCAAAAGGGACTTCATGCTACAGAAACCATCTTTAAACCCTCTGAAACAGGCGGTGTGGAACATAAAAGCACATAGGAAAATACAACATTTCCTGTGGCATGCCCTCTCGGGAGCACTAGCAACCAATGGTCGTCTCCAATATCATCATGTCAAGACAAGCGCAGCATGTGACATTTGTGGAGAGGAGGAGGAAAGTATCAACCATGCCATGTTTTTATGTCCCCCTGCCCGTCAGACGTGGGCCCTATCCAATATCCCGTCTGCTCCATCACTTTTCCCCTCACAAAGTATCTATGGGAATTTTGATTATTTATTTTGGCGTATCCCGAAAGAATTCCACTCAGATACCGATTTCCTCGGGCTACCATGGATCCTATGGTTCATTTCGAAAGCACGAAATGAGAAAGTATACAAAAATTCGGCTCAGTCAACACCGACCATTTTAGGAAAAGCTCGGAAAGCACAGGAGGTGTGGCTTTCGGCCATAACTCAGGCTGAGACTGATCAAATTTCGAGGCAGAGTGTAGCCCACCGAATCCACAAATCTCCTGCATACACACCCTTTGTCTGTTTCTTCGACGGATCGTGGAAAACAGAGGATAGAACAGCGGGGATGGGATGGATTCTTAAATTACAAGATGGAACGAACGACCTTTTGGGTATGCAAGGAACTTATAGAGGACTGTCTCCATTACACATGGAAGTTCGGAGCCTCCTGTGGGCCATGGCGAGTCTAGTCGATAATCACCGTTTCTGCTCTCAGTTTGTCACCGACTCAACGGACCTCGTCCGGTTGCTCTCGGAATCCCAGGGATGGCTGGCTTTCGATGCAGAGATTAAGGAGTACCAGGAACTGAGAAAGTACTATCCGGAATTTGAACTCATCTACCAACCAAGAGAGAAGAATATTCAGGCAGATGCACTGGCGAAAGAGGCCCGTAGGAGAAGTATAATTTTCTCTTTTGTCAACACTTCTATACCGTGCTGGGTCAAAAATACCCTAAATATCTTCTGACCAACTATGTAGTGTTTCGTTTAAGTGCCAAAAAAAAAACTGAAGTGAAAGAGTTTGAAACTTCTTTATTCGTGAAACACACACTTTTTCCTTACATGTCAAAAATATATACTTGGAATTTAGTAATAAATATGGATTATTAGAGATTCTTGATCATTTGTTATTTTATATTTATTTACTGTAAATAAATTAAACATAAACATAAAATTTTTTATTTGGATTTATTTTTTCCAAATTAGGAATTTTTTATATTAAAATGAATATTTAATGTATTTTATTATTAAATTTATGTTATTATTGAAAATTTATACTAATAATACTATTTTTGTAATAAAAACATTAAATAATACTATTTTTATTAATTTCCCATTCTTCAAACTGTTCTTGCTGAATAATTATTGTTTATTGAAAAAATGAATACAAAGCATTGAAATATATATGATGCTAAAAAACTGTTAGATTACAAAAATCATTATGAGTATGTAAATAAATTTTACAGTAAATTTAAATCTACAAATCTATCCATAGAGTTTTTCATTTATATTAATAATTGATCAAATTTAAGTTTGCCAAACATTTGCATAGTTTTCCTAAAGATTTGCACAAAAGAAGATTCAAATATAAATCTCCTAGAAAGTTAAGAAGATTTCTAGAAAATATGTCAAACCTTTGTAAAATCATTAGAAATTCTTAAAATTTCAGAGAATTTGTTCAAATCATGTTAACGGCTTAATTTCTTTCTACCGAATTGGAGTTGGAGTTGCAGTTAATATTATTACTACATCTATAGTATATTATGTTCGTTTATCTATTGAAGAAATCGTTTGAATATATTTTGAGATTTGTGTATACAATTATCCAAATAACTTGATGGATAAAACCACATCTTTATACAACAATAGTATGACCACATTATCTTGTATAAATAATGATAAGAATGTAGTGGTAAGAAAATATTATTCATTTAGAAAACTCTCTAAAAACAACATATTACAAATCTTACAGAAAAACATGACTCATTTAGAAAAATATCTTTACAAAATGCATATTCAAGATCCTAGTACTCCCTTACATTAAAAATAGCTTTCCATAAATACATTTGAATGGTTGACTAGACAAATACAACTTTTCTAACATTCCTAATATAACATTTCTAATATATTAATTGAAAAATATTTTAACAAACATTATATCTAGTATATATATATATGGGTTGAACCATAAGAGTGGTAAGTTGTGAAAATCAACATTGTTTTTATTCAATCTCTTTCTTCCTAAAGAATCTTCTCATAAGAATGAAGAAATTTTTGACCATCCTCATTTTCTGTTTTGTCTTTGCTATATTTTCTGGTAAGTATTTTATTTATATTCATCAGTATTTTTATATTTTTTACAATATAACAAGTAGATCGATATAACAATCTACTAATTCTACTAATTAGTTTTTTATTTTACTTGAAATGTTGTAGAAAGAACATTCGCAAACATTGGTGCAACAACCAGCCAAAATTTGTTGAAGCAAGATTCTAACACTCATGGAATTCAGCAAGAGGCTTATACAGATGTTGTACATCAACAATCACGTAATTGTCCAGATGGATGTGAGTGGACATGTGGCTTAACAATTCCAACTGGTTGTCAATGCATATGTTAAATTTATCTATGATGCCTAGTATACATCATGAAACTTTTGATATTTTTCTAAAATTAAAAATAAAAATATAATTTTTATATCCTAAAGACTTCTAAACGAGACAAAAAAATATAAGATCAAGAATTTATATGTCATAGCTATACAAATCATTGTTGTGGTTTTGGTTTGGGCAAACATTTGAATTTTGGTATAATTTTGATAATTTGTTGTTTAACAAGAAAAAGGAAAATTAAAAATTTAAAAAACTCATAGAGTGAGGAATAAGTCCACTAGTGGTTGCACCACCTGTCCGTGCATCACATAGCTTTGAAGTTCGATTATATCTTCTTTCATAGTAAAACGTTAAATCTTCGTACGAAAATGTTAGACTATTGTACCGGTGCATTGTAGATCAGTAACAAAAAAATAAAACTCATAGAAAAGTAGGCATACAACTCATGTTTGAATCCATTGTCAGTCATGGAATATATAATGCTAGTAAACAGCTAAAAAAATCAAGAAATTAGATCATTTTATTTTTGATAATCATAATTATTTGTTTGACTATATGAATTATAAATTTCACAAATGTGATAATAGATAAATATGTGTACAAAAAATTTAAGGGTCGAAAAGTAAAATTTTTGTTTTTGTACGAAAGAGATTAAAAGATAAAGCTAATGTCTTTAGTGCTAACCCACAACTCAAATTCATAAAGTAAGGATTTTAGGTGCCAAATAATATAAATTTTTAGAGACATCATATTTAATTCATTTTCGTATATCTAGTAGTTAGAATTTTTATGCATTTTTTATAAGTATTAGATTCAAATTCCTATAATTTTTACATATATTTTTTTAAATACCGCTTTAGGCATCATATGATATTAGATCGGTCTTGAATGCCTTTATCGATAGCCTCAATTTGCCTACATATGTGATGTTGTATTAAAATTTTTTGAAGATAATAAAGTCTAAATTTATGAATGCTATTACAAAATTTTGGTGGAATTCAAGAGGGATCAATCGGAGATTACAAATGTGTATGAAAAAAAGAAGTCTACTCCAAAAAATAACGAGGATTTGGGTTTTCTAACAATTGATGGGTTTAATTTCATTTTGTTAACAAAGCAATTATTGTGGTTGATACAAAATTTTAATACCCCTTTGGCATGTGTTTTAAAAATATAATAGATTTATGCCCACGCTCTGCATGAGGAAACTATTCATAAATTATATAATATTATTTATTATTAAATATAAATTAAATATTTATATAATTTTAAATTTTATTTAAAATTATTTTTAATAATAATTTTTGTATACATAAATTAAGGAAAAAATAATAGTTTTTTACAAATTTAATAGTATTTTTGGTTATTTTAATAAAATATATTATTTATTTAACCACATTAATAACAATATCATATATCATAATTATTCTATTAGTTTAAGTTCATTTATATATTTATTTGAAATTCACTGTGGTGATGACACGTGAGCATGACATTTCTGTTAATAAGACGTTAAGGTAAAATTATTTTTTTTAAATGTTACTCAAATAATATATTAGGGATAATACGAGACTACTAATCATATGGCAAATAACAAATTCTATTCCCATCATAATTTGTTTGTATATTTCACTTTTTATTCATATGTAGAAACCACCCTTCTTATTTTTTTTTGGTACCAAACAATATTGTTATTGAGTTGTACTAAAGTTGATGATCACATCTTTAACTAATTTCGCAAATATTCGAATAATTGTTAAACGCTAGTCGAATAGTTGAAATAGGATTAACATCTAATAAAAAATTAAAAATTATTCAGGAATGATATGAACTTTAGTTTTGGCATATTTATTGTTTTCTAATAACATAGTTCACAAATATTTATAATTTTAATACAAAGATTGTGTAAAACACAGTAAAAAAATAATTTTATTTTATTATGTTATGATTTTTATTCATATTATAAACATAAATTAGATTCGTTTAAATTTTAGATCTGAAAACTTTATTAAATCATTTATATTATTTTAAAACACAAGATTTTCTGATAAGTTTTTTCGATGTTCTATAGGATTATAATAACTTGTTTTTTACTAAATAAATATTATTTCTCCATGGTCACAACTATAGTAGTAATTGGGTTTACGTCTATTTGATTACTTTTGATTCAGAAACTGAAGTGAAAGAGTTTGAAACTTCTTTATTCGTGAAAACACACTTTTTCTTTACATATCAAAAATATATACTTGGAATTTAGTAATAAATATGGATTATTAGAGATTCTTGATCATTTGTTGTTTTATACTTATTTACTCTAAATAAATCAAACATAAACATAAAATTTTATATTTGGGTTAATTTTTTTCAACTTAGAACTTAATTTTTTTCTATTAAAATAAAGATTTAATGTATTTTATTATTAAATTTATGTTATTATTAAAAATTTATACTAATAATACTATTTTTGTAACAAAAACTTAAAATAATACTATTTTATTAATTTCCCATTCTTCAAACTGTTTTTGCTAAATAATTATTGTTTATTGAAAAAATGAATACAAAGCATTGAAATATATATGATGCTAAAAAACTGTAAATAAATTTTACAGTAAATTTAAGTCTACCAATCTACCCATAGAGTTTTTCATTCATATTAATAATTGATCAAATTTAATTTTGCAAAAAATTTGCATAAGTTAAGAAGATTTTTAGAAAATATGTCAAATCCTTGTAAAATCATTAAAATTCTTAAAAATTCAGAAAATTTGTTCAAATCATGTTAACGGCTTAATTTCTTTCTACCGAATTGCGTTTATCTATTGAAAAAATCGTTTGAATATATTTTGAAATCTGTGTATACAATTATCCAAATAACTTGATGGATATAACCACATCTTTCTAGATCAATAGTATGACCACATTGTGTTGTTTAAATAATGATAAGAATGGAGTGGTAAGAAAACATTATTCATTTAGAAAACTCTCTAAAAACAACATATTACAAATCTTATAAAAAAACATGACTCATTTAGAAAAATATCTTTACAAAATACATATTAAGATCCTAGCACTCCCTTACATTAAAAATAGGTTTCCATAAATACAATTGAATGGTTGACTAGACAAATACAACTTTTCTAACATTCCTAATATAATTAACATTTCTAATATACTAATTGAGAAACATTTTAACAAAGAAATCTCACATTCACGTGTGTGATTTACAAGTATACATGTACTAAATCATGAGAATATTGAAGTATTAAATATGATATAATTTACTAAAATATTTACACAAATAACATTAGAAAAATATTTAACAATATATTATATGTAAATCTCACATTTTTGGACGTAAATAGTAAACATAATATAAAATAAAATATTAGAAATTTAAAAAAATTTAGTCAAATAAAATATAAAATAAAATTTTATATTAATTGAATATTTATCAGAGTTACAATTCTTTACTATTTAATAATATTGTATATCCAAGATTTAAAAATTAAATTTTATTTATATAATCCGATTTCATTGTATATTTTATTTGCATAATAAAATTTTATTGTATATTTATTTCTATAATCAATATTAAAAATTGAAAAATATATATTTTAAATAAAAGATAAGCTATTTACGTAACTAATTTATATTTACTCAATAAATAATTACTTATAATGTATAAATATTTTTTACCATATGTAGCATAAGTCTATATCTAGTGTATATATATATATGGGTTGAACCATAAGAGTGGTAAGTTGGTAAGTTGTGAAAATCAACATTGTTTTTTATTCAATCTCTTTCTTCCTAAAGAATTTTCTCATAAGAATGAAGAAATTTTTGACCATCCTCATTTTCTGTTTTGTTTTCGCTATATTTTCTGGTAAGTATTATATTTATATTCATCAGTATTTTTACATTCTTTACAATATAACAAGTAGATCGATGTAACAATCTACTAATTCTACTAATTAGTTTTTTATTTTACTTGAAATTTTGTAGAAAGAACATTCGCAAACATTGGTGCAACAACAAGCCAAAATTTGTTGAAGCAAGATTCCAACACTCATGGAATTCAACAAGAGGTTTATACAGATGTTGTACATCCACAATCACGTAATTGTCCAGATGGATGTGAGTGGACATGTGGCTTAACAATTCCAACTGGTTGTAAATGCATATGTTAAATTTATCTATGATGTCTAATATACATCATGATACTTTTGACATTTTCTCTAATATTAAAAATAAAAATATAATTATTATATCCTAAAGACTTCTAAACGAGACAAAAAATATAAGATCAAGAATTTATATGTCCTAGCTATACAAATCATTATTGTGGTTTTGGTTTGGGCAAACATTTGAATTTTGGTATAATTTTGATAATTTGTTGTTTAACAAGAAAAAGCAAAATTTAAATTTAAAAATTTATCATAGAGGGAGGAATAAGTCCACTAGTGATTGCACCACCTGTACGTGCATCACAGAGTTGTGGAGTTCGACTCCACCTTCTTTCATATGAAAACGTTAAATCTTCGTACGAAAATATTAGACTATTGGCCCAGTGCGTTGTAGATCAGTAACAAAAAAAAATAAAACTCATAGAGAAGTAGGCATACAGTTGTTGTTTGAATCAATTGTCCTTCATGGAATATATAATGCTAGTAAACAGCTAAAAAACCAAAGAATTAGATAATTTTATTTTTGGTAATAATAATTATTTGCTTGACTATATGAATTATAAATCTCGCAAATGTGATAATAGATAAATATGTGTACAAAAAATTTAAGGTCGAAAAGTAAAATTGTTGTTTTTGTACGGAGGAGATTAAAAGATAAAGCTAATGTTTTTAGGGCTAACCCACTACTCAAATTCATAAAATAAGGATTTTAGGTGCCAAATAATATACATTTTTAGAGACATCATATTTAATTCATTTTCGTATATGTAGTAGTTAGAATTGTTATGCATTTTTTATAAGTGTTAGATTCAAATTCCTATAATTTTTACATATATTTTTTTAAATATCGCTTTAGGCATCATATGATATTAGATCGGTCTTGAATGCCTTTATCGATAGCCTCAATTTGCCTACATATGTGATGTTGTGTTACAAATTTTTGAAGATAATAAAGTCTAAATTTATGAATGCTATTACAAAAATTTGGTGGAATTCAAGAGGGATAAATCGGAGATTACAAGTGTGTATGAAAAAAAGAAGTGTACTCCAAAAAATAACGAAGAATTGGGTTTTCTAACGATTGATGGGTTTAATTTCATTTTGTTAACAAAGCAATTATTGTGGTTGATACAAAATTTTAATATCCCTTTGGCATATGTTTTAAAAGTATACTAGATTTATGCCCAAGCTGTGCATGAGGAAAATATTTATAAATTATATAATATTATTTATTATTATATGCAAATTAAATATTTATATAATTTTAACTTTTATTTAAAATTATTTTTAATAATAAATTTTGTATATATAAATTAGAGAAAAAATAATTATTTTTTACGAATTTAATAGTATTTTTATTTATTTTAGTAAAATATATTAATTTTTTAACCAAATTAATAAAAATATCATATATCGTAATTGTAGTAGTTTAAGTTCATTTATATATTTATTTGAAATTTACTTTGGTGATAACACGTGAGCATGATATTTTTCTTAATAACACGTCAAGGTAAGTTATTTTTTTAAAATATTATTCACATAATATATTAGGGATAATAGGAGACTACTAATTATATGGCAAATAACAAATTCTATTCCCATCATAACTTGTTTGTGTATTTCACTTTTTTATTTATATGTAGAAACCACCCTTCTTATTTTTTTGATTGTTATTGAGTTGTACTAAAGTTGATGATCACATCTTTAACTAATTCGCAAATATTCGAATAATTGTTAAACGCTAGTCGAATAGTTGAAATAGGATTAGCATCTAATAAAAAATTAAAAATTATTCAGGAATGATATGAACTTTAGTTTTGGCATATTTATTGTTTTCTAATAACATAGTTCACAAATATTTATAATTTTAATACAAAGATTGTGTAAAACACAGTAAAAATAATTTTATTTTATTATGTTATGATTTTTATTCATATTATAAACATAAATTAGATTCGTTAAAATTTTAGATCTGAAAACTTTATTAAATCATTTCTATTATTTTAAAACACAAGGTTTTCTGATAAGTTTTTTTCGATGTTCTATTGGATTATAATAACTTGTTTTTTACTAAATAAATATTATTTCTCCATGGTCACAACTATAGTAGTAATTGGGTTTACGTCTATTTGATTACTTTTGATTCAGAAACTGAAGTGAAAGAGTTTGAAACTTCTTTATTTGTGAAACACACACTTTTTCTTTACATGTCAAAAATAAATACTTGGAATTTAGTAATAAATATGGATTATTAGAGATTCTTGATCATTTGTTATTTTATATTTATTTACTGTAAATAAATTAAACATAAACATAAAAATTTTTTTGGATTCATTTTTTCTAAATTAGGGTTTAATTTTTTTATATTAAAATGAATATTTAATGTATTTTAGTATTAAATTTATGTTATTATTGAAAATTTATTCTAATAATGCTATTTTTGTAACAAAAACATAAAATAATACTATTTTATTAATTTCCCATTCTTCAAACTGTTCTTGCTGAATAATTATTGTTTATTGAAAAAATGAATACAAAGCATTGAAATATATATGATGCTAAAAAACTGTTAGATTACAAAAATCATTATGAGTATGTAAATAAATTTTACAGTAAATTTAAATCTACAAATCTACCCATAGAGTTTTTCATTTATATTAATAACTAAGATTTTGACTCACGCCCTGCGAGAGAAAAAATATTTACAAATAATAATTAATTATTTATTTTATTAATTTAAATTAGATATATATATATATAATTTATCTAATATTTAAAATAATTTTTTAATTTTTTTAATATTGATTATGAAAATGAGATAGATAATAAAATTGGATTATACAAACAGATTTAAATTGTATCTATTTTGGATAAAAGTATACATATGATAAATATTCAATTAAACTAAACTTTTGTTTTATATTTTGTTTAACTAATTTTTCAAAATTTATATTTTGTTTTATATTATATTTACATTTTATGACAAAATACATTATATATCAAAATATTAGGGATTTACATATAATATACTGTATAATGACAATTTTCGTAAATACTCTTGTAAATTATGTCCAAGATAATATTTTTTTAAATGTTCTAATAGTGTGGTACACTTGTAAATCACACGTCAACATAAGGTTAATTTGTTAAAATGATTCTCAATTAATATATATATATAGAATATAGATTGATCAAATTTAAGTTTGCCAAAAATTTGCATAGTTTTCCTAAAGATTTGCAGAAAAGAAGATTCAACTATAAATCTCCTAAAAAATTAAGAAGATTTCTAGAAAAAATGTCAAACCCTTGTAAAATCATTAGAAATTCTTAAAATTTCAGAGAATTTATTCAAATCATGTTAACGGCTTAATTTCTTTCTACCGAATTGGAGTTAGAGTTGCAGTTAATATTATTACTACATCTATAGTATATTATGTTTATTTATCTATTGAAGAAATCGTTTGAATATATTTTGAGATTTGTGTATACAATTATCCAAATAACTTGATGGATAAAACCACATCTTTCTACAACAATAGTATGACCACATTGTCTTATATAAATAATGATAAGAATGTAGTGGTAAGAAAATATTATTCATTTAGAAAACTCTCTCAAAACAACATATTACAAATCTGACAGAAAAACATGACTCATTTAGAAAAATATCTTTACAAAATGCATATTCAAGATCCTAGTACTCCCTTACATTAAAAATAGCTTTCCATAAATACATTGGAATGGTTGACTAGACAAATACAACTTTTCTAACATTCCTAATATAATTAACATTTCTAATATATTAATTGAAAAACATTTTAACAAAGAAATCTCACATTCACGTGTGATTTACAAGTATACATGTAACACATCATGAGAATATTTAAGTATTAAATAAGATATAATTTACTAAAATATTTACACAAATGAGATTAGAAAAATATTTAACAATATATTATATGTAAATCTCAAATTTTTGGACGTAAATGGTAAACATAATATAAAATAAAATATTAGAAATTTCAAAAAATTTAGTCAAATAAAATTTTATATTAATTGAATATTTAGCAGAGTTATAATTCTTTACCTATTCAATAATATTGTATATCCAAGATTTAAACAATTAAATTTTATTTGTATAATCCGATTTTATTGTATAATCTAATTTTATTGTATATTTTATTTGTATAATCAATATTAAAAATTTAAAAATATATTTTAAATAAAAGATAAGCTATGTACGTAACTAATTTATATTTACTCAATAAATAATTAATTATAATATATAAATATTTTTTTACCATGTATAGCATAAGTCTATATCTAGTGTATATATATATATATATATATATATATGTGTGTATGTGTGTGTGTTGAACCATAAGAGTGGTAAGTTGTGAAAATCAACATTGTTTTTTATTCAATCTCTTTTTTCCTAAAGAATCTTCTCATAAGAATGAAGAAATTTTTGACCATCCTCATTTTCTGTTTTGTCTTCGCTATATTTTCTGGTAAGTATTTTATTTATATTCATTAGTATTTTTATACTTTTTACAATATAACAAGTAGATCGATATAACAATCTACTAATTCTACTAATTAGTTTTTTATTTTACTTGAAATGTTGTAGAAAGAACGTTCGCAAACATTGATGCAACAACAAGCCAAAATTTGTTGAAGCAAGATTCTAACACTCATGGAATTCAACAAGAAGTTTATACAGATGTTGTACATCCACAATCACGTAATTGTCCAGATGGATGTGAGTGGACATGTGGCTTAACAATTCCAACTGGTTGTCAATGCATATGTTAAATTTATCTATGATGTCAAGTATACATCATGATACTTTTGACATTTTTCTAAAACTAAAAATAAAAATATAATTATTATATCCTAAAGATTTCTAAACGAGACAAAAAAAAATATAAGATCAAGAATTTATATGTCATAGCTATACAAATCATTGTTGTGGTTTTGGTTAGGGCAAACATTTGAATTTTGGTATAATTTTGATAATTATACCAAGAAAAAGCAAAATTAAAAATTTTAAAAACTCATACAGTGAGGAATAAGTCCACTAGTGGTTGCACCACCTGTACGTGCATCACATAGCTGTGAAGTTGGATTCCATCTTCTTTCATAGGAAAGCGTTAAATCTTCGTACGAAAATGTTTGACTATTGTACCGGTGCGTTGTAGATCAGTAACAAAAAAATAAAACTCATAGAGAAGTAGGCATACAACTCATGTTTGAATCCATTGTCGGTCATGGAATATTTAATGCTAGTAAACAGCTAAAAAAATCAAGGAATTAGATAATTTTATTTTTGATAATCATAATTATTTGTTTGACTATATGAATTATAAATTTCGCAAATGTGATAATAGATAAATATGTGTACAAAAAATTTAAGGGTCGAAAAGTAAAATTTTTGTATTTGTACGAAAGAGATTAAAAGATAAACCTAATGTCTTTAGGGCTAACCCACGACTCAAATTCATAAAGTAAGGATTTTAGGTGCCAAATAATATAAATTTTTAGAGACATCATATTTAATTCAGTTTCGTATATGTAGTAGTTAGAATTGTTATGCATTTTTTATAAGTGTTAGGTTTAAATTCCTATAATTTTTATATATTTTTTTTTAAATACCGCTTTAGGCATCATATGATATTAGATCGGTCTTGAATGCCTTTATCGATAGCCTCAATTTGCCTACATATGTGATGTTGTATTAAAAAATTTTGAAGATAATAAAGTCTAAATTTATGAATGCTATTACAAAAATTTGGTGGAATTCAAGAGGGATCAATCCGAGATTACAAAAGTGTGTATGAAAAAAAGAAGTCTACTCCAAAAAATAATGAGGATTTGGGTTTTCTAACGATTAATGGGTTTAATTTCATTTTGTTAACAAAGCAATTATTGTGGTTGATACAAAATTTTAATACCCCTTTGGCATGTGTTTTAAAAGTATAATATATTTATGCCCACGCTCTGCATGAGGAAAATATTCATAAATTATATAATATTATTTATTATTAAATATAAATTAAATATTTATATAATTTTAACTTTTATTTAAAATTATTTTAATAATAATTTTTTTATATAAATTAAGGAAAACATAATTGTTTTTTACGAATTTAATAGTATTTTTGGTTATTTTAATAAAATATATTGATTATTTAACCACATTAATAACAATATCATATATCATAATTATTCTATTAGTTTAAGTTCATTTATATATTTATTTGAAATTCACTGTGGTGATGACACGTGAGCATGACATTTCTGTTAATAAAACGTCAAAGTAAAATTATTTTTTTAAAATATTACTCAAATAATATATTAGGGGTAATAATCATATGGCAAATAACAAATTCTATTCCCATCATAATTTGTTTGTATATTTCACTTTTTATTCATATGTAGAAACCACCCTTCTTATTTTTTTTTGGTACCAAACAATATTGTTATTGAGTTGTACTAAATATATTAATTTTTATTTATTTTAGTAAAATATATTAATTTTTTAACCAAATTAATAAAAATATCATATATCGTAATTGTAGTAGTTTAAGTTCATTTATATATTTATTTGAAATTTACTTTGGTGATGACACGTGAGCATGATATTTTTCTTAATAACACGTCAAGGTAAGTTATTTTTTTAAAATATTATTCAAATAATATATTAGGGATAATAGGAGACTACTAATTATATGGCAAATAACAAATTCTATTCCCATCATAACTTGTTTGTGTATTTCACTTTTTTATTTATATGTAGAAACCACCCTTCTTATTTTTTTGATTGTTATTGAGTTGTACTAAAGTTGATGATCACATCTTTAACTAATTTCGCAAATATTCGAATAATTGTTAAACGCTAGTCGAATAGTTGAAATAGGATTAGCATCTAATAAAAAGTTAAAAATTATTCAGGAATGATATGAACTTTAGTTTTGGCATATTTATTGTTTTCTAATAACATAGTTCACAAATATTTATAATTTTAATACAAAGATTGTGTAAAACACAGTAAAAAAATAATTTTTTTTTATTATGTTATGATTTTTATTCATATTATAAACATAAATTAGATTCGTTAAAATTTTAGATCTGAAAACTTTATTAAATCATTTATATTATTTTAAAACACAAGATTTTCTGATAAGTTTTTTCGATGTTCTATAGGATTATAATAACTTGTTTTTTACTAAATAAATATTATTTCTCCATGGTCACAACTATAGTAGTAATTGGGTTTACGTCTATTTGATTACTTTTGATTCAGAAACTGAAGTGAAAGAGTTTGAAACTTCTTTATTCGTGAAAACACACTTTTTCTTTACATATCAAAAATATATACTTGGAATTTAGTAATAAATATGGATTATTAGAGATTCTTGATCATTTGTTGTTTTATACTTATTTACTCTAAATAAATCAAACATAAACATAAAATTTTATATTCGGGTTAATTTTTTTCAACTTAGGACTTAATTTTTTTCTATTAAAATGAAGATTTAATGTATTTTATTATTAAATTTATGTTATTATTAAAAATTTATACTAATAATACTATTTTTGTAACAAAAACTTAAAATAATACTATTTTATTAATTTCCCATTCTTCAAACTGTTCTTGCTAAATAATTATTGTTTATTGAAAAAATGAATACAAAGCATTGAAATATATATAATGCTAAAAACTGTAAATAAATTTTACAGTAAATTTAACTCTACCAATCTACCCATAGAGTTTTTCATTCATATTAATAATTGATCGAATTTAATTTTGCAAAAAATTTGCATAAGTTAAGAAGATTTTTAGAAAATATGTCAAATCCTTGTAAAATCATTAAAATTCTTAAAAATTCAGAAAATTTGTTCAAATCATGTTAACGGCTTAATTTCTTTCTACCGAATTGCGTTTATCTATTGAAAAAATCGTTTGAATATATTTTGAAATCTGTGTATACAATTATCCAAATAACTTGATGGATATAACCACATCTTTCTAGATCAATAGTATGACCACATTGTGTTGTATAAATAATGATAAGAATGGAGTGGTAAGAAAACATTGTTCATTTAGAAAACTCTCTAAAAACAACATATTACAAATCTTATAAAAAAAACATGACTCATTTAAAAAAATATCTTTACAAAATGCATATTAAGATCCTAGCACTCCCTTACATTAAAAATAGGTTTCCATAAATACAATTGAATGGTTGACTAGACAAATACAACTTTTCTAACATTCCTAATATAATTAACATTTCTAATATATTAATTGAGAAACATTTTAACAAAGAAATCTCACATTCACGTGTGATTTACAAGTATACATGTACTACATCATAAGAATATTGAAGTATTAAATATGATATAATTTACTAAAATATTTACACAAATAACATTAGAAAAATATTTAACAATATATTATATGTAAATCTCACATTTTTGGACGTAAATAGTAAACATAATATAAAATAAAATATAAGAAATTTTAAAAAAATTTAGTCAAATAAAATATAAAATAAAATTTTATATTAATTGAATATTTATCAAAGTTACAATTCTTTACTATTTAATAATATTGTATATCCAAGATTTAAAAAATTAAATTTTATTTATATAATCCGATTTCATTATATATTTTATTTGCATAATAAAATTTTATTGTATATTTATTTCTATAATCAATATTAAAAATTAAAAAATATATATTTTAAATAAAAGATAAGCTATTTACGTAACTAATTTATATTTACTCAATAAATAATTACTTATAATGTATAAATATTTTTTACCATACATAGCATAAGTCTATATCTAGTGTATATATATATATATATATGGGTTGAACCATAAGAGTGGTAAGTTGGTAAGTTGTGAAAATCAACATTGTTTTTTATTCAATCTCTTTCTTCCTAAAGAATTTTCTCATAAGAATGAAGAAATTTTTGACCATCCTCGTTTTCTGTTTTGTCTTCGCTATATTTTCTGGTAAGTATTATATTTATATTCATCAGTATTTTTCATTTTTTACAATATAACAAGTAGATCGATGTAACAATCTACTAATTCTACTAATTAGTTTTTTATTTTACTTAAAATTTTGTAGAAAGAACATTCGCAAACATTGGTGCAACAACAAGCCAAAATTTGTTGAAGCAAGATTCCAACACTCATGGAATTCAACAAGAGGTTTATACAGATGTTGTACATCCACAATCACGTAATTGTCCAGATGGATGTCAGTGGACATGTGGCTTAACAATTCCAACTGGTTGTAAATGCATATGTTAAATTTATCTATGATGTCTAATATACATCATGATACTTTTGACATTTTTTCTAATATTAAAAATAAAAATATAATTATTATATCCTAAAGACTTCTAAACGAGACAAAAAAATATAAGATCAAGAATTTATATGTCCTAGCTATACAAATCATTATTGTGGTTTTGGTTTGGGCAAACATTTGAATTTTGGTATAATTTTGATAATTTCTTGTTTAACAAGAAAAAGCAAAATTTAAAATTTAAAAATTTATCATAGAGGGAGGAATAAGTCCACTAGTGATTGCACCACCTGTACGTGCATAACAGAATTATGGAGTTCGACTCCACCTTCTTTTATATGAAAACGTTAAATCTTCGTACGAAAATATTAGACTATTGTTCCAGTGCGTTGTATATCAGTAACAAAAAAAATAAAACTCATAGAGAAGTAGGCATACAGTTGTTGTTTGAATCCATTGTCCTTCATGGAATATATAATGCTAGTAAATAGCTAAAAAAATCAAAGAATTAGATAATTTTATTTTTGATAATCATAATTATTTGCTTGACTATATGAATTATAAATCTCGCAAATGTGATAATAGATAAATATGTGTACAAAAAATTTAAGGTCGAAAATTAAAATTATCGTTTTTGTACGGAGGAGATTAAAAGATAAAGCTAATGTTTTTAGGGCTAACCCACTACTCAAATTCATAAAATAAGGATTTTAGGTGCCAAATAATATAAATTTTTAGAGACATCATATTTAATTCATTTTCGTATATGTAGTAGTTAGAATTGTTATGCATTTTTTATAAGTGTTAGATTCAAATTCCTATAATTTTTACATATATTTTTTAAATATCGCTTTAGGCATCATATGATATTAGATCGGTCTTGAATGCCTTTATCGATAGCCTCAATTTGCCTACATATGCGATGTTGTGTTACAAATTTTTGAAGATAATAAAGTCTAAATTTATGAATGCTATTACAAAAATTTGGTGGAATTCAAGAGGGATAAATCGGAGATTACAAGTGTGTATGAAAAAAAGAAGTGTACTCCAAAAAATAACGAAGATTTGGGTTTTCTAACGATTGATGGGTTTAATTTCATTTTGTTAACAAGCAATTATTGTGGTTGATACAAAATTTCAATATCCCTTTGGCATATGTTTTAAAAGTATACTAGATTTATGCCCAAGCTGTGCATGAGGAAAATATTTATAAATTATATAATATTATTTATTATTACATACAAATTAAATATTTATATAATTTTAACTTTTATTTAAAATTATTTTTAATAATAACTTTTGTATATATAAATTAGAGAAAAAATAATTATTTTTTTACGAATTTAATAGTATTTTTATTTATTTTAATAAAATATATTAATTTTTTAACCAAATTAATAAAAATATCATATATCGTAATTGTAGTAGTTTAAGTTCATTTATATATTTATTTGAAATTTACTTTGGTGATGACACGTGAGCATGATATTTTTCTTAATAACACGTCAAGGTAAGTTATTTTTAAAAAATATTATTCAAATAATATATTAGGGATAATTGGAGACTACTAATTATATGGCAAATAACAAATTCTATTCCCATCATAACTTGTTTGTGTATTTCACTTTTTTATTTATATGTAGAAACCACCCTTCTTATTTTTTTGATTGTTATTGAGTTGTACTAAAGTTGATGATCACATCTTTAACTAATTTCGCAAATATTCGAATAATTGTTAAACGCTAGTCGAATAGTTGAAATAGGATTAGCATCTAATAAAAAGTTAAAAATTATTCAGGAATGATATGAACTTTAGTTTTGGCATATTTATTGTTTTCTAATAACATAGTTCACAAATATTTATAATTTTAATACAAAGATTGTGTAAAACACAGTAAAAATAATTTTATTTTATTATGTTATGATTTTTATTCATATTATAAACATAAATTAGATTCGTTAAAATTTTAGATCTGAAAACTTTATTAAATCATTTATATTATTTTAAAACACAAGGTTTTCTGATAAGTTTTTTCCGATGTTCTATTGGATTATAATAACTTGTTTTTTACTAAATAAATATTATTTCTCCATGGTCACAACTATAGTAGTAATTGGGTTTACGTCTATTTGATTACTTTTGATTCAGAAACTGAAGTGAAAGAGTTTGAAACTTCTTTATTCGTGAAACACACACTTTTTCTTTACATGTCAAAAATATATACTTGGAATTTAGTAATAAATATGGATTATTAGAGATTCTTGATCATTTGTTATTTTATATTTATTTACTGTAAATAAATTAAACATAAACATAAAAAAAAATTTTGGATTCATTTTTTCAAAATTAGATTTTAATTTTTTATATATTAAAATGAATATTTAATGTATTTTAGTATTAAATTTATGTTATTATTGAAAATTTATTCTAATAATGCTATTTTTGTAACAAAAACACAAAATAATACTATTTTATTAATTTCCCATTCTTCAAACTGTTCTTGCTGAATAATTATTGTTTTTTGAAAAAATGAATACAAAGCATTGAAATATATATGATTCTAAAAAACTGTTAGATTACAAAAATCATTATGAGTATGTAAATAAATTTTACAGTAAATTTAAATCTACAAATCTACCCATAGAGTTTTTCATTTATATTAATAACTAGATTTTGACCCACGCCCTGCGTGAGAAAAAATATTTACAAATAATAATTAATTATTTATTTTATTAATTTAAATTAGATATATATATATAGATATATATATATATATATATATAATTTATCTAATATTTAAAATAATTTTTTTTAATTTTTTTAATATTGATTACGAAAATGAAATAGATAATAAAATTGGATTATACAAACAAATTTAAATTGTATCTATTTTGGATAAAAGTATACATATGATAAATATTCAATTAAACTAAACTTTTGTTTTATATTTTGTTTAACTGATTTTTCAAAATTTATATTTTTTTATATTATATTTATATTTTATGACAAAATACATTATATGTCAAAATATTAGGAATTTACATATAATATACTGTATAATGACAATTTTCGTAAATATTCTAGTAAATTATGTCCAAGATAATATTTTTTTAAATGCTCTAATAGTGTGGCATACTTGTAAATCACACGTCAACATAAGGTTAATTTGTTAAAATGATTCTTAATTAATATATATATAAAATATAGATTGATCAAATTTAAGTTTGCCAAAAATTTGCATAGTTTTCCTAAAGATTTGCAGAAAGGAAGATTCAACTATAAATCTCCTAAAAAATTAAGAAGATTTCTAGAAAATATGTCAAACCCTTGTAAAATCATTAGAAATTCTTAAAATTTCAGAGAATTTTTTCAAATCATGTTAACGGCTTAATTTCTTTCTACCGAATTGGAATTGGAGTTGCAGTTAATATTATTACTACATCTATAGTATATTATGTTTATTTATCTATTGAAGAAATCGTTTGAATATATTTTGAGATTTGTGTATACAATTATCCAAATAACTTGATGGATAAAACCACATCTTTCTACAACAATAGTATGACCACATTGTCTTGTATAAATAATGATAAGAATGTAGTGGTAAGAAAATATTATTCATTTAGAAAACTCTCTAAAAACAACATATTACAAATCTTACAGAAAAACATGACAAATCTTACAGAAAAACATGACTCATTTAGAAAAATATCTTTACAAAATGCATATTCAAGATCCTAGTACTCCCTTACATTAAAAATAGCTTTCCATAAATAGATTGGAATGGTTGACTAGACAAATACAACTTTTCTAACATTCCTAATATAATTAACATTTCTAATATATTAATTGAAAAACATTTTAACAAAGAAATCTCACATTCACGTGCGATTTACAAGTATACATGTACCACATCATGAGAATATTTAAATATTAAATAAGATATAATTTACTAAAATATTTACACAAATGAGATTAGACAAATATTTAACAATATATTATATGTAAATCTCAAATTTTCGGACGTAAATGGTAAACATAATATAAAATAAAATATTAGAAATTTAAAAAAATTTAGTCAAATAAAATATAAAATAAAATTTTATATTAATTGAATATTTAGCAGAGTTATAATTCTATACCTATTCAATAATATTGTATATCCAAGATTTAAACAATTAAATTTATTTTTATAATCCGATTTTATTGTATATTTTATTTGTATAATCTAATTTTATTGTATATTTTATTTGCATAATCAATATTAAAAATTTAAAAATATATTTTAAATAAAAGATAAGCTATGTACGTAACTAATTTATATTTACTCAATAAATAATTAATTATAATATATAAATCTTTTTTTACCATGTATAGCATAAGTCTATATCTAGTGTGTATATATATATATATGTGTGTGTGTTGAACCATAAGAGTGGTAAGTTGTGAAAATCAACATTGTTTTTTATTCAATCTCTTTCTTCCTAAAGAATCTTCTCATAAGAATGAAGAAATTTTTGACCATCCTCATTTTCTGTTTTGTGTTCGCTATATTTTCTGGTAAGTATTTTGTTTATATTTATTAGTATTTTTATATTTTTTACAATATAACAAGTAGATCGATATAACAATCTACTAATTCTACTAATTAGTTTTTTATTTTACTTGAAATGTTGTAGAAAGAACGTTCGCATACATTGGTGCAACAACAAGCCAAAATTTGTTGAAGCAAGATTCTAACACTCATGGAATTCAACAAGAGGTTTATACAGATGTTGTACATCCACAATCACGTAATTGTCCAGATGGATGTGAGTGGACATGTGGCTTAACAATTCCAACTGGTTGTCAATGCATATGTTAAATTTATCTATGATGTCTAGTATACATCATGATACTTTTGACATTTTTCTAAAACTAAAAATAAAAATATAATTATTATATCCTAAAGATTTCTAAACGAGATAAAAAAATATAAGATCAAGAATTTATATGTCATAGCTATACAAATCATTGTTGTGGTTTTGGTTTGGGCAAACATTTGAATTTTGGTATAATTTTGATAATTATACCAAGAAAAAGCAAAATTAAAAATTTTAAAAACTCATACAGTGAGGAATAAGTCAACTACTGGTTGCACCACCTGTACGTGCATCACATAGCTGTGAAGTTCAATTCCATCTTCTTTCATAGGAAAGCGTTAAATTTTCGTACGAAAATGTTTGACTATTGTACCGGTGCGTTGTAGATCAGTAACAAAAAATTAAAACTCATAGAGAAGTAGGCATACAACTCATGTTTGAATCCATTGTCGGTCATGGAATATTTAATGCTAGTAAACAGCTAAAAAAATCAAGGAATTAGATAATTTTATTTTTGATAATCATAATTATTTGTTTGACTATATGAATTATAAATTTCGCAAATATGATAATAGATAAATATGTGTACAAAAAATTTAAGGATCGAAAAGTAAAATTTTTGTTTTTGTACGAAAGAGATTAAAAGATAAAGCTAATGTCTTTAGGGCTAACCCACTACTCAAATTCATAAAGTAAAGATTTTAGGTGCCAAATAATATAAATTTTTAGAGACGTCATATTTAATTCATTTTCGTATATGTAGTAGTTAGAATTGTTATGCATTTTTTATAAGTGTTAGGTTCAAATTCCTATAATTTTTATATATATTTTTTTAAATACCGCTTTAGACATCATATGATATTAGATCGGTCTTGAATGCCTTTATCGATAGCCTCAATTTGCCTACATATGTGATGTTGTATTACAAATTTTTGAAGATAATAAAGTCTAAATTTATGAATGCTATTACAAAAATTTGGTGGAATTGAAGAGGGATCAATCGGAGATTACAAGTGTATGAAAAAAAGAAGTCTACTCCAAAAAATAATGAGGATTTGGGTTTTCTAACGATTAATGGGTTTAATTTCATTTTGTTAACAAAGCAATTATTGTGGTTGATACAAAATTTTAATACCCCTTTGGCATGTGTTTTAAAAGTATAATAGATTTATGCCCACGCTCTGAATGAGGAAAATATTCATAAATTCTATAATATTATTTATTATTAAATATAAATTAAATATTTATATAATTTTAACTTTTATTTAAAATTAGTTTTAATAATAATTTTTTTATATATAAATTAAGGAAAACATAATTGTTTTTTACGAATTTAATAGTATTTGTGGTTATTTTAATAAAATATATTGATTATTTAACCACATTTATAACAATATCATATATCATAATTATTCTATTAGTTTAAGTTTATTTATATATTTATTTGAAATTCAATGTGGTGATGACACGTGAGCATGATATTTCTGTTAATAAGACGTCAAGGTAAAATTATTTTTTTTAAATGTTACTCAAATAATATATTAGGGATAATACGAGACTACTAATCATATGGCAAATAACAAATTCTATTCCCATCATAATTTGTTTGTATATTTCACTTTTTATTCATATGTAGAAACCACCCTTCTTATTTTTTTTGGTACCAAACAATATTATTATTGAGTTGTACTAAAGTTGATGATCACATCTTTAACTAATTTCGCAAATATTCGAATAATTGTTAGACGCTAGTCGAACAGTTGAAATAGGATTAGCATATAATAAAAAATTACAAATTATTCAGGAATGATATGAACTTAAGTTTTGGCATATTTTTTGTTTTCTAATATAATAGTTCACAAATATTTATAATTTTAATACAAAGATTATGTATAACACATTAAAAATAATTTTAGTTTTATTATGTTATAATTTTTATTCATATTATAAACATAAATTAGATTCGTTAAAATTTTAGATCTGAAAACTTTATGAAATCATTTATATTATTTTAAAACACAAGGTTTTCCGATAAATTTTTTCGATGTTCCATAGGATTATAATAACTTGTTTTTTACTAAATAAATATTATTTCTCCATGGTCTTAACTAGAGTAGTAATTGGGTTTACGTCTATTTGATTACTTTTGATTCAGAAACTGAAATGAAAGAGTTTGAAACTTCTTTATTCGTGAAAACACACTTTTTCTTTACATGTCAAAAATATATACTTGGAATTTAGTAATAAAAATGGATTATTAGAGATTCTTGATCATTTGTTGTTTTATACTTATTTACTCTAAATAAATTAAACATAAACATAAAATTTATATTTTGGTTCATTTTTTCCAACTTATAGTTTAATTTTTCTATTAAAATGAATCTTTAATATATTTTAGTATTAAGTTTGTGTTATTATTGAAAATTTATACTAATAATATTATTTTTGAAAAAAAAACTTAAAATAATACTATTTTATTAATTTCCATTGCTCAAACTGTTCTTGCTAAATAATTATTGTTTATTGAGAAAATGAATACAAAGCATTGAAATATACATGATGGTTAAAATGTTACACTACAACAATCATTATGAGTATGTAAATAAATTTTACAGTAAATTTAAGTCTACCAATCTACCCATCGAGTTTTTCATTTACATTAATAATTGATCAAATTTAAGTTTGGCAAAAATTTGCAAATTTTTCCTAAAGATTTGCACAAAAGAAGATTCAAATATAAATCTCCTAAAAAGTTAAGAAGATTTCTAAAAAAATATGTCAAATACTTAAAATTGCTTAAAACTTCATAGAATTTGTTCAAATCATGTTAAGGACTTAATTTCTTTCTACGTGCAGCCACAAGACGTTATGAAAGAAAACAAAACATAACAATGGTTTTATTTGTTTGTCTGGCGTCTTGCAATTGGAGTTGTAGTTAATATTATAACTGCATCTATAATATATTATGTTCGTATATCATTTGAATATATTTTAAGATTTGTGCATACAATTATCCAAATAACTTAACCACATTTTTCTAGAGCAATAGTATGACCACATTGTCTTGTATAAATAATGATAAGTATGGAGTGGTCAGAAAAACATTATTCATTTAGAAAATTCTCTAAAATCAGCATATTACAAATCTTACAGAAAAACATGACTCATTTAGAAAAATATCTTTTCAAAATGCATATTCAAGATCCTTACATTAAAGATAGTTTTCCATAAATACATTTGAATGGTTGACTAGACAAACACAACTTTTCTAACATTTCTAGTATAATTAACATTTTTAATATATTAATTGAGAAACATTTTTAACAAAAAAATCTCACATTCAGGTGTGATTTACAAGTACCACATCATGAGAATATTTAAGTATTAAATAAGATATAATTTACTAAAATATTTACACAAATAAAATTAGATATTTTAACAATATATTATATGTAATTCTCAAATTTTTGGACGTAAATAGTAAACATAATATAAAATAAAATATTAGAAATTTAAAAAAATTTAGTCAAATAAAATATAAAATAAAATTTTATATTAATTGAATATTTATCAGAGTTACAATTCTTTACCTATTTAATAATATTGTATATCCAAGATTTAAACAATTAAATTTTATTTATATAATCCGATTTTATTGTATATTTTATTTGTATAATCCAATTTTATTTTATATTTTATTTGTATAGTCAATATTAAAAATTAAAAAAAAATATTTTAAATAAAAGATAAGCTATGTACGTAACTAATTTATATTTACTCAATAAATAATTAACTATAATGTATAAATATTTTTTACCATGCATAACATAAGTCTATATCTAGTATATATATATATATATATATATATATGGGTTGAACCATAATAGTGGTAAGTTGTGAAAATCAATTTTGTTTTTTATTCAATCTCTTTCTTCCTAAAGAATCTTCTCATAAGAATGGAGAAATTTTTGACCATCCTCATTTTCTGTTTTGCCTTCGCTATATTTTCTGGTAAGTATTATATTTATATTCATCAGTATTTTTACATTTTTTATAATATAACAAGTAGATCGATGTAATAATCTACTAATTCTACTAATTAGTTTTTTATTTTACTTGAAATGTTGTAGAAAGAACATTCGCAAACATTGGTGCAACAACAAGCCAAAATTTGTTGAAACAAGATTCCAATACTCATGGAATTCAACAAGAGGCTTATACAGATGTTGTACATCCATAATCACGTAATTGTCCAGATGGATGTGAGTGGACATGCGGCTTAACAATTCCAACCGGTTGTACATGCATATGTTAAATTTATCTATGATGTATAATATTCATCATGATACTTTTTGACATTTTGCTAAAATCTAAAATAAAAATATAATTATTATATGGTAAAGACTTGTAAACCAGACAAAAATGATATAATAAAAATTTATGGTTTTTAAATTGTGAATTATTTTATTATTTTTTTAAACCAGACTTGTAAACCAGACAAAAATTTATGGTTTTTAAAAATTATTTTTTTAAATTGTGAATTATATTATTAGATATTGATTAAAATATGAATATCTCAATAGATATATAAAAGTAATAATTATGACTGAAAAATACAAATTATTTTTCATTATTTGTCAACCAAAATTAATTACCTGAAACAATTATAAATGATAAAACTTAAACAAAACTATAAAATTGAAAACATACATGGTATTAAATATTTTTTATAAACTTAATTCTAATTTAGTATATATGGTTTATTTTATTTTTTGAAAATAAATTTATGTTTAAAATTACCATGTCACATTTGAGTAAATGTCATATCATAATTTTTATAGCTATATTATGTTTAATAACATGTAAATACTTTTTCAAAACTCACTTATCTTTTACTATATAGGGGATAATAATTTTTTCAATCATATTAATTTTTTAGTCATATTATTTTTTGTAAAATTAGATCATTATTGCAAATGTTAATCAAATTTGCTCATAACTTGGATACATTTTTACAAATTAACTTAAATATCACATAATTTCATCAAGTTACATGTATAATTTTTGAGCGATTTACTTGTTTAGTTACAAAAGGGCATTACGATTCATTAGTTCCATTCTGATTGTCTTCATCTTTATATCTTTTTGAAAGAAAATATGCAATTCTATCAGCAGACAATCATCTACTCTCGGTTCCCACAATCATCATGAGGGCAAGCAACTTATGAAAATGTTAAATAGCCTAAAACTATAAGCAAACATATATTGTGAATCTAAATTTTGTGTAAATTGAAATGTATTGCCAGATATTAGGATTTTTAACATTAGATTCCAACATTTGTAATAATAGTATTACCATTAAACTATAAACCGTTTCATAGAGAGAGAATCCAAAAAGCATAAAATATTATGAATGTTGTCATATCTTATATGAAAGCTCATCAAAATCCATTTTGTCCTAGAAATTATGCAAAAATAAAGCATACAAAACGTGAGTGGAAGCATATTCAATTCATCTAAAAAAGTTTTTTATTTTATATGAATCTATTTCGTAAGTGGACAATTGTTTTAGTTATGTCATATTTTTTAAGGACATGTAAACATTTTTGAGAATTTACTTCTCTTTTAATGTATAGGGAATAATAATTTTTTTTAGTCATATCATGATTTGTATACATTTGACTAATCCTCATATCATAATATTTTTAGACATGTCATCTTTCCTTTTTTTAAACTCATTTTTCTTTTAAGAGGAATCCAAAATTTTGTAAAATTTCCCTAAAGATTTGCACACTAGAAGATTCAAATATAAGTTTCCTAAAAAATTAAGAAGATTTCCACATAATGTCAAATCCTTGTAAAATCATCAAAAAAAATTTAAGATTTCAGAAAATTAGTTCAAATCATGACAAGGTCTTAACTTTTTTTCTACGTGCAACAGCCACAAAAAAAACAAAATATAACAATCGTTTTGTTCATTTGTCTGCCGATGGCAGTTGTGACTGCGATTAATACTGCGGTTATAACTGCAACATATATATGTGTTTGTTTGTCTATTGCTGATGGTTGTGATTCATCGCATATTTTTACTTGTACTGTTGTTTTAATCATCGATAAAAAAAATTACGATACACACCGTAATTTCTAACCATTGCGATTAAACACAATGTTTAACTGTTATGATTGACCGCATATAGTTTATAGCAAATAAACAAATAATAATTTAATACAGTCGCATTTTACGATTGACAAACGAACATGACTAATATCTAAAAGTGACGGTTGAAGCTAGTCGTCACCGACTCACCGATAGATGTGATCAATCGCTGTGTTATGTAGCGACAAAGAATGATGCCTACCATGTCGTTTTTATCATTATTTCACCACATTATTATCCGCATACTTGGGTGTTAAGCAACCACGACGAATGGGAAAAAGCACATTGTAAACAAAAAAACTAAAATATGTGTTCCAAAATTTTCACAAACACTAGCTCGTATTAAAGTGACCCTGTTTTTCCAAAGGAAGAAGGGTAGAGAAAATTCCCCGGCCAGCCAAACCAAAGTAAAAAAATATGTTTGTAAAATCAAGCAAACTTCTTTAGAATTTGCCATAAGTGTGAACAATTTACCATAAGTTGGAAGAGTTTGCTAAAATAATGGTACACGTAAAGTTAAATATGTTGATAGGTATAAAAGACTTTGGTAATGTCTGCCAAATTTTTTTGAAAAATTTACCAAATTTTCGTATATTAGCATAGTCAAATTTATTTTGAAAATGATAGAAAGTCTTTTAAATATTTCGTAGACTAAAAATTCATATTCTAGCAGACCAAACTTTCGAAGAGTTTGCCAAACTTTCGTATACTATCATAGTCAAAATTAAGTTTTCTAGTGAATTTGGAATATCTTTATAAAACCAAAATGTTGAATACTCTTCCAAACTTTTTGTAAACTAAAATTTTGAATAGTCTTCCAAAATTCAAATGAATTAAGATATTAAAATGTAAGTAATGCCAAAACCTCGATTTAACCAAATTCCCTCAAAATCTAATAAAAGAATAGCAGAATAGCATACTCAAATTTAAATATAAGTTTAGAAAATTCTAAAAAAAATTTGTTATATTTGTTCAATTATAAAAACAAAATCGATTAGTATAAAAAAAAACTTATCAGAAATTATAACGAAGATAGAAAGAGGAAAAATGGTAAAGTTTCTACATTCTAATTGAGAAAATATCTCAAAAATTCCATCAAATTGGGGAAATATCTCAAAAATTCCATCAAATTGGGGAAATGTCTTTCAAATGGGTTTATGCTAATAAGTTTGACACATTTTTATAAATCTACAAAACAAATCTCAAGTCATTAAACATATGCTAAATCGTGGCAGACTAATATGTTGTAAAAAATGTACAACATCAAACTCTAACTATTTACTTGATTATTCAGGCAAATTTCCATCAAAACTTTTTGTATTTACATTGAAGAGATTATTAACCCAACGAGAGTGATACTATTCCTCGATGGAAAAAATATAAACCCATCGAGATTTCAAAACAAATCCAATCCACCGCAGAGTAAGGATGTGATCTCTAGAGTCCAATATGGTCGGCCAACAGCCCATCACTCCAGTAAAGGTCGTTGAATCTAAGCAGTCCCATCTGCTTCCTTAGGTTCAACGTGTCACACATTAGATGATATCACTAAGATCTGAAGAGTGCTTACCTCTCTAGTAGCCAAACAACAAAGCCATGAGGCCCTATCCAGTACTTCAAGCTCAGTTAGATCAACAAGAAAAATACCTAGTCGCATAGGGCTAGAAAATTGCATGATCCACTCATCGAATTAGATTGACGGGCTCAAACGACACCGGGGATTTCCTGTTCCAAACAATCCTTATCCCGCAAACTTTCTTAGCCAGTATACACTTCTCCCTAAACTCCACAACATCTCAACATGCCATCTTATACTAGGTCATACCCACTATTTAGCCCATGTAAGGGCATTTTGGTTCAATATAGCTTATCATCTCAACGATGAAGAGAAAGAAGATGATTATTGCCGATATTTCGCAGAAAAAGCCCCTCTTTTAAATGATTTGCTGGTTAGATTGAAAATTTGACAAAATTTATTTTAGGACAATTTTTTAAAATAGCATATTTGTAAGTTTTTATTTCAAAATAGTATAATTTATTTAAATTTTAAATAATATCATAAATTTAAAATTAAAATACATTAAAAATAAATTTTAATAGAAAAATTAAACTGTAAATTGAAAAAAATAAACTCAAATATAATATTTTAACTTTATGTATAATTTATTTATAGTAAATAAGTATTTTTACATAATTATTTATGTTATTTTTATAATTTTAATTTTACAATGCGAGATTTGAAATTCTTTTTTAAAAAATACTATTTTATAATATTAATTTTTTATCTTATTCATTTTTAAATAAAATTTATCTTTATCAAAACTAAAACGTTTAGAAAAGATCTATGTAACCTAGCACAAGACCAGAGAAATCAATGCTATAGGAAATAACAAAATTTAAGCAAATGAAATCCAAGATCGGAGATCTAAATGATTTAGTAGCTTTAGTTTTCTTGAGACACAATTTATGGTTGGTTAGCATTCAAAGTTAAAGAGAAACTTACGGTGCGGCAAGCTACTTTAGTTGAAAATGTTTAGTGTCGATCCTCTTATTTTAACGACACCAGAAGAATACAATGTTGTGCACAGTGAAGAAAATGACAAATAAAAAATCAGATAGCAAGGGTCAACACTTATTCATGATTCATCGTTGGCAATTTGAATTATAACCCAAACAAATACTTCAAATACATAAAAGAAAAGAATTTTTACGGAATCAATGTTAGAACCGAATTTGCACTTTATTCAGCTTTTACATAAACTATTTGAATAGTTTTTATATTTCTGAATGATTCTCAATTCAATAAAGTTGTGTCCCCAATTAATTCCAGATATAGAATTAATTATGATTTTGGCGGTTATAACATAATTAATTCTTGACCGTTACAGTATTGATTATTGTCCGTTATAAAGTAATTAATTCTTTTGACCATTACATAACTAAAATAATCGGTTTGATTTTTTTTGTTCATCTTGGTACGGTTAGCGGATTCAGATTTTGGGGTTAAATCCGGTGCGAACAGTAAGCCCCCCAAGTTTCCTGAAACGTCGATTCAGGAAAGTTTATTTTATCTTTGTCATGCTCGTTTTATGCTGGTTATCTTACTTTTGCTAAATGTTCCTCGTTTATTTAACGGTTGTGTATCGATGTGTTGATGAGAAGTTCCTTGATTCATTCATTCCCTTTTTTTTTTGAAGAATTTGATATTGTCATGCCGAGCTGCGCTGGTTGTATTATTTTAGCGAATTGCAATTCGTTTCTATAATGACTACGTGTCCATGTTTATACGAAGAGTTGTTTGCGCTCTTATCCCATTATAGGGTTTTAAATTGTTATGCCGAGCTGTGTTTGCTATATTATTTTGGTGAAATACTTCTTGTTTCTGTAACGGCTACGTGTACGTATTTTTACGAATAGCTGGTTGCACCCTTATCCCCTTTTAGGATTTTATATTATCGTGCCGAGATGTGCTGGTTATATTATTTTTATCGAAGTGATTCTCGTTTCTGTAACGGCTATATATTCGTGTTTTTACGAGAAACTGTTTACGGTCTTATCTCCTTTTAGGATTTTATATTATCGTACCAAACTGTGATGGATATATTATTTTAGCGGAATGATATTCGTTTCTGTAACTAAAAACATGTTAGTACTATATAAACATACATATAAATATGATTTCAATTTTTAAAAAAGAATGAATATTACTATGTTCTATATAGTATGACCGGTTATTTTTTCTAAATATTTCTTAATTTTTTTTTAGAAATTTGAATCTATTTGAAAATATTGAAATTATGTATTTCGAAAGTGAATAAAATTGTTTAATAAAAATATAAACCAAAGATATTGAAAGGGGACAAATTTCTAAAATGCGAAAAAAAAACAAAAAATGTGTACTATTGTCACATACAAAGTGTCATGATTGTAAAGTATAGAGTGCATATCAATAGTCAAAGTATTTCATGATGATGTTTCATAGTTATGTAGTGATTTACGTTATGTTTTTTTTCTAAATCTTCATATTGAAATTTGAAAAAAGTAAATCATGATCAAAATCATTCATTATTTAAATTGCTAATGAATAAAGTATGGTAAAAACATTAAATCATTGAGGTAGTTGACCATCAATTACTATTACAGTGAAAAATTATGGTAAGTTTAAAAATATTGTATAAATAGTAAATTAATAATTGGACGTAGGAACTACGCTTTGTTAAATATAGTTATAGATTTATGATTATAAAATGTGGTTATGGAGCGATACTAATGACAAATTGTTGAAAACTTAAAAATAATTACAACATCACAATTCCATGTAGATAATTTTCTCACATATTATGTGGGTATTAACATATTATAAATTCAAATTATTGTTATATTTAATTAAAATAATATATGTATTATAGTATATATTTTTTATATAATATAAATTTTGTTTATGTTTTTTGTTTTTAAAATATCAAAAAAAATTTTAGTTTGTAATATATTTTTATTTTTATTTTACAATCAAAATATATTTGAACTATAGATTTATATGTATTACATAATTAGAACATAGTCATGTTCGTTTGTCAGGCACAAAAAATTACGTATGCGACAGATTGTTGTTTGTTTACCTGCTGCAGATACATGCGGTTAATCGCATTACTCAAACGTTACGTATTGTGTTGTAATTTTTTTGACCGTTGATTAAAACAGCGTTACGACTAAAAATCTGCGATAATACGTAAGTACAACCATTGGCGATAAACAAACAAAAAACATATGTCAAAGTCACAGCCGTAACATTGATTGGAGCCGCAACTGCCATCGACAAACGAACGAACAAGATTGATATCAATTCAATGTTATTTTTTTCCAGATTTGTCCCAACAACATGAAATTTGAAAACTAGATGAATTGGAGATGAACATAATTCTCTTTGTTTATTTAAAACATTTTTTCATGTTATTTTTAAAAGATTCGGTTACAAGTAAACTTAAAGGACAGGCTTGAAAGAAGTCAGATTCATTGTTTTCAGCCACGGCTTCTCCCATACAATTGCCTCATAGTTCTTGTTCCCGCCGGCGTGCGATACTCTTGATCCGTCATTAACCGACACGACAAGCCGGTAATTCTTGCCAGAGACGACTTGAGTTTCTCCACGAACAACCGACACGAATGTGAGTCTTGATTTGGTCTCTCTGTCGTACTCGGAAACTGCGAATTTGCCGATCTCAACGACTTGAGGGTCCTTAACGTCGGTGATGGGGCTCCAACCGCCGACATGGATCGTCGCAGACGCGTATAGAGGGAGAAGGAAGATGAGAGAGAAGGAGAGGATTACTTTAATCATTATGCTCTGTAACCGCTGCCTTTCGTCAAATCGATTTATGGATGAGGAAACACTCTTAGTGGTTTCGGAGTTCTTATAATAGAGATTTGCCACATGGCGTGGACATATAAAATTATTGCTAATATATGATACATGTTATAACTGAACAAAATATTTAATTATTATTTAATAGGGCAATTGAATTCAGTAAAAAAACAAAACGATTTTCGGAATCTAATCATACACCAATTTCATACTCACGCCATAAATACAGAAAAATATTCGTAAATTATATTTTATTAGTAAATATAAATTAAATATTTATATAATTTTAATTTTTATTTAAAATTACTTTTAATATTAATTTTTGTATATATAAATTAAGAAAAGAAAAATAATTATTTTTACGAATTTAATAGTATTTTTTTGTTAGTTTAATAAAATATATTAATTATATAACCAAATTAATAACAATAATATATTTGTAATTATTCTAATAAGTTAAACTCATTTATATATTTATTTGAAATTTATTTTAGTAATGATACGTCAGTATAGTATTTCTGCTAATAACACGTTAGAGTAAAGTTATTTTATTAAAATGTTTCTCAAATAATATATTAGGGATTATGGTAGTAACTTAAATCTATTTATATTTAGTTAAAATTATTTATAAATTAACGTATAAAAAATTTAAATAAATAAAAAAGTATTTTTTTTGCAAATGTAATAATATTTTTTGGTTAGTTAAATAAATTATATTTATTCTCTAACGAAATTAATATTAGTGGCATGTATTATAATTATTCTAGTAAGTTAAACCCTTTTATATATTTAATCTGAAACGTCATGTGGTGTTGATATATCAGCATGGTATTTTTGTTATTAACACTTAAGGATGAAATTATTTTATTAAAAAATTTTTTAAATAATATATTAGGAATAATAAAAGGTATGTTCCATGCCACCAACAGGTCAGATAAGAAGCTGCCATGTGGATACCTCTCTGTACATCAGACATTGACTTCTCGTGAGTCCTCCTTCTCTAACGTCTGTCTAGACAACGACAAGAAAAATTAACGACAGAACCGAGAGACAAGTGAAACACTACTGTAATTATTTTACATAGATGATAAATTCTCACATTTTTATTGGAATTATATGGTTATATTTCATATTTTTTAGATGGATAATTACTACTTCATCGTGTTGATACATTCTTTTTTCCCTTTAGGATTTTTGTTAAATTTAACTTCTTAGAGATGTATAAATATGAGACACTCTAGTCCATTAAAATATAATTCCAACATTTGTTTATATGCAATTTCTCATTTTATTATAGACTTCACGAGATTCTATTCTTTCTATATTATATAAAAGATTTTTCATGATTTCTATTTTTTATCTTCTTTAACTTATATTCATCTTTTCTATTGTTGGAGACTTCTTCTTTAATATCTGATTATTTAATTCTGATGTTTACGAAATTCGTAAGCCAACTAACACTTCAAGTTTGTGAAAGTGAGGAGAAGGTTCGTTAACGACGATCTAAACAATATATATTGTTCTAAACAATTTTAATGATGATTAGGTATTCATATATTCTCTTTTTTGTTATATATACATTATTTTTCCTTTTAAATTTGGGTTAGGTTAATGTAATAGTGATATATAATTAGTTTATGGTTAATAAAATAACGAAAATTTTCCCTAAAGAGATGAGAATCAAACATTCAAGAGAATTTCCCCAATAAAAGGATACTAGATTTATACTCACACCATACGTGGGAAAAAATATTCGTAAATTATATTTTATTAGTAAATATAAATTAAACATTTATATAATTTTAATTTTTATTTAAAATTACTTTTAACATCCGCTCTTCTCCGCCCGCAACCTAAGAAGTTGGCTTTGCCAACACAACATTAGGAGGAATCCCTTCATTCTATGCTGACCCCAAATTTTTTATATATAAATTAAGAAAGAAAAAAAATAATTATTTTTTATGAATTTAATAAGATTTTTTGTTAGTTTAATAAAATATATTAATACTCTAACCAAATTAATAACAATGACATACATTGTAATTATTCGAATAAGTTAATCCTATTTATATATTTATTTGAAATTTACATGAAATGTAACCATGATATTTCTGTTAATAACACGTGAGAGTAATATTATTTTCTTAATTTTTTTCTCAAATAATATATTAGGAATTATGTAATAACTTAAATCTATTTATATTTATTTAAAATTATTTATAAGTTAACATATTAAAAATCTAAAGAAATAAAAATTATTGTTTTAAAATATAATACTATTTTTTGGTTAGTTTAATAAAATATATTGATTTTCTAACCAAATTAATATCAATGACATATATAGTAATTATTCTAGTAATTTAAACCTTTTTATATATTTAAACTGAAATTCGTTGTGGTGTTGACACGTCAGCATAACATTTTTGTTATTAACATGTCATAGTAAGATTACTTTGTTAAAAAATTTATCAAATAATATATTAGAGATTTTTGATAAAAATTTAAGTCATCCCCAACAAATTGTTCTTAGTCTTATTTTCATAGAAATGATGTGGATCCTCCCTTCACAAAATCACAATAAAGATTTACGAATTAACCTACAATTTAAAAGACACTCAAAAAGCAAGGACGTGTGGAATCGATTAGATATGAATCATTCTATTTCAAATCCCCAAACTCTGAAGGGATGTCGTCACAACTTTATAGAGCTAATAATTTTTCAAATACCATAAATTTAATAATAAAATAATTAAAATTTTTGTTCTATTAAAAAAATTTAAATTTTAAATTAGAAAAAATAAACCAAAATATTATGTTTTAACTTTATATATAGTTTATTTAACGTAAATAATTATTTTCACATAATAATTTGTACTATTTTTAAAATTTTAAGTTTACTGTACTAAATTTGAAAAATAAATTTAAAATGATACTGTTTTAAAGTATTACTCTATTTTTTAATACTCTAGCTGAATTATTAAAAAAATAAGTAAAAATAATATGATTATCATTAAAATTAAACTTAAATATTTGTCCTAACGTATGAAATCTTCACACAAAACGTTCTAATACTTTCAATTCTTACGTTTGCACATAATAAATATATACATTAATAAACCAGGTAATTTTTTGCATTTGTGTTTAAATTTTTTTGTCTTTTAAGATTTGTTGTCAAGAAATTAACTTTATTATTGACAAAATTTAACGACAATACTAAAACTTTGGAAAATATATAAACATATTACAATATATGCTTCTAATAATAATAAATAATTATGTTTATTGATTAATATACAAAATGAACTAAAATAAATAAACTATAAGCAAAACTATAAAAGTATGTGAAAACATAAAAATTAACTAAATTTGGATCTTTGTTAAGACGAAAATCAAAATACATAGTTATATACAATTTCAATTTCACATATGTTGAGAGAACATTAAAATTATTGTTTTATAAGTGAAACATATCCATATACATGTAGAAGAGGGTATTATGCTAACTATGTTTTATTAAAAAACTTTTTGGTTATTAATGGTCATTTTTTCATAGTTATTTATAATGATACATTTCTCAATAGTCTCGTTATTGCAGATTATGCGGCATAATTAGAAAATAGTCATATTTTTTTTGTCAGACACAAGAAATTACGGTTGCGGCATATTATTATTTGTTTATATGCCGCAGCTACATATAGTCAATCGTAATGATCAGACGTTGTGCTTTTCGTTGCAATTTTTTTTACCGCTAATTAAAACAGTTATACGACTAAAAATTTGAAATCAACCACAACCATAAACACCGATGAGATACAAAAGAATAACACATGCCGCAGTCGCAACACTCACAATATAATACTTTCAGTTCTTAAGTTTGCACATAACAAATCAATATATTAATAAAAAGATAATTTTTTGCGTTTGTGTTTAAATTTGTTTTGTTTTTTTTTTGTCACTGGGTCACAACGGGCCGACTCAATAGCCTAATATCTTCATACGAAGATTTAGCACCCTCCTACAAGGGGCGGTGGAGTTGAACTCCACACCTCTGGGATGGACGTAGAGGTGGTACAACCACTAGAGCACTTGCTCCTCTCTGTTTTGTCTTTTTGTTAAGAAAGCTTATAGTGAATATGACAAATGAGTGTGTTCCATTCTGAGTATAATGATTATAGTCTTCTACACATATTTCTAGCCCCAATGCATTATTAGGCATGAGCATTCAGCCTAAACGGAATAAATCGAACCTGCCGAACATAATTGTTTTCGTAAATGTTTTGATTTTATTATTATACGTTATGTGTCATTTGATTTTTGTTAATTATTTTTGTTAATGTTTTGATTTTAGTATGTAAATAATTTTAATCGATTTATTATTTGGTTTCGTTTCGGTTTAGAAAAAACAAATTGAATTTTAAAAAACCAAAAATGATGTTTCATAATAAATAAGATAATTTTAATTTTTGATAAAAATCCGAATCGAATACGTAAAAACACCGAACTAAATGCACCAAAATAAACTTAATAACCTAAAATTGCTATATTTAAACCGATTATATAAAACTTTCTTCTATTCAACCAAAAATAAAATTATTTTTCGATTTATTTTGGAACATATTTAAAGAAAAAGAACCGAATTGATTAACTCAAAATAAAAACTGAACCGATTAACCAAAATAAAATCTGAACCGATTAACCAAAATAAAATCTGAACCGATTAACCGAAATAAAAAACCAAATCGAACCGATGTAGTTTTTTTAAAATTGATTAAACAGTAAATCGAAAAACTTAACCCGAATAATCCGAAAAAACCCGAAAATCCGAAAACCCATGCCTAGTGGCTATATCAAATCCATCCTAAACTTGACACTTCTGTTTATTTTTTTCAATATCCGTTCAACATGTCGTGTACCTGATAAGACCAACGTTATAGTAACTGCCTTAATCTTGAGTATAGTAATTGGTTTAGTATTCTTCATACTTTTTCAATGAAGAATCATTCTTTTCCATGTTTTAAATAATTGATTTTAGATCTTCAATCCATAATAACAACAATTGTAACTTTCAATTCCGATCATATGATCATACTAATTTTTTTAATCAGTTTTATTTTTAACTTATGTTAAATTAATCATTAAATAAAACAATCAGTAAAGTTTTTGATTGGGTTCTTCTTTTTCAATAACGTTAAAATTTTTTTATTAAAAACAATTTTAAGATATTATAAAATTAAATTTATATTATTGTTAAAAATTTAAAATAATGATCTTACAATTGAAACAAAAATATTTAAAAAAATAAATTTAGCAGTGATGGAAAAAGTGTTCGAGAATCTTTGAGAGAATATAAATTTTAGGAATAATAAAAAGAGTTTTTTAGTTCTTTAGATGACTTATATTTTTGGAACAACTCGATTACAAAATGAGATGGGAGTAAAGTATTTATAAATTTCAAACTACAAAATATCTAAATATTTTAATCATAAATTTAAAAAATATATTATAATTATCTAAATAGTTCTTTTAATGAGGTAGAAAATAATTCTAGATAAATTCTAAAATGTGTATCAGGTTTGGAATTGAAACAAATAATGTTTGGATCATTGATCTAATAATTAAATTTTACCCAAAATAAAGTTTAACTTTTAACACGTACTTTTAAATTTGATTTTATTATTCCAAATAAACTCCTCATCTTGGTAAAGTGTTCATGATTAACCGATTTGATGAAAATATCAACTATTTGATCATTTGCTTTCAAATATTCCAATTCAGATCCTTCCTTGTAACACATTTTATAATGTGTGATAGCATGTGTCAATATGATTACTTGATCATGGAATATTGGCTTATTCGTTAATGCTATTGTTGACTTGTTATCCACGAAAATATTTTTTGGCTCCTCTTGTGGTAGATTCAATTATTTTAACAAGTTTTGTAGTCAAATTGCATGACACATATATAAAATAACAGCTATGTACTATGCTTCACAATTAAAAAGAGTGACAGTCGGTTGCTTCTTCGACATCCATGTGAATGTGTTATCTCCAACGTAGAAGACAAATCCATTTGAGATTACGGTCATCTACGTCTCCGCTCCAATCACTATTGATATATCCAACAAACTCGTAATCATTAGCAACAGGATTATGCAAGCCAAAATTTATTGTATTTTCGATATAACAAAGAATCTTTTTAGTTGTCTTGAAGTGAGTTATTGTTTGATACTCCATGTATCGAGTCATAATTCCAACCGCATATAAAATATCATGTCTTATGCACGTTAAATAACACAAGCTTCCAACCAATCTCTTAAACAATGTTGGATACATCATCTCTCTTTCATCGTGCTTTGAAAACTTAGCTCTACGTTCTAATGGGATGCTTACTGGATTCGAGTCATCTATATTAAACGTCTTAAACACCTCGTTAGCATAACCTTATTAAGTAATGAAGATTTCATTGGCCTACTGCTTGACATCAATTCCAAGATAGTAAGCCATCAGTACAATATCGGTCATCTCTAACTTTTTTGTTATCTCCATATTAAAATTCTTAAACATATTTGAATTATTACGGGTGAATATCAAATCATTTACATACAAACATGTAATCAATATTATCATTATTTTGAGTTTTGATATAGAGTGCTCATATGTACACCTAATGAAGTTTTTTTTTCTTGATTTACTTACCCATTTGAATATCCATACTCTTGGAGGTTGTTTTAACCACAAAGCGGTTTCCTTAACCTCAATACTTTGTTTTCTTCTACTTTGACTATATATCCTTGTGGTTAACAATTTAAATTTTTTCATCAAGCTTCCCATTTAAAAAGCTGATTTGACATCTATTTGATCTATCATTCAACTATGTTGAACTTCTAATGAAATTATTAGTCTAACACCTTTTAGACAACAAAATGAACCAATTCTTCGTCATAATCAATTACGGCACTTTGACTATAGCCCTTTCCCAATAGTTTTATATTGTATCTTTCAACTTCTGCATTAGAATTCTTCTTTGCTTTATACACTCACTTTACATCAATTGTCTTATACCCATTTGGAAGTTAAACAAAATCCATATCTTTTTATCGCTTTGGTATATTCATACATTGCATTTCTCCTTATTTTCTTCTCTGTGGCATCTTGAAAGTTCATGGGTGTGCAGTCCGCAAATAGAAAGCATAAAGTAGGATTATCTTGATTTCTATTTACTTCATAGAATTCTTGTAAACTTTTGAAACGTGGAGTTCTTTCACTTGAACTTTTGTTTTTCTGAGAGCTTCAGTTGCTGAAGTTAGTGGTGTAACTTGGTCTCTTGGTTCCTCCAAAGCTTCTTGATGGGGACATCAGGTCGTATGACCGGCCAAGAGACCAGACTGGCCGATCAGGGAGCTTGCCCGAGATAGCTGGGCCATTTGGTACGTCTGTCGGCCCAAGCGATACCGCCGGACCTTCGACCAACCGGGCCGGACCGATCAACATTGTTGGAGGAGAGGCCCAAACCTTCGACCCAACTAGAGGCGACGTGGATGACATCGCTGGTCAATTTGGTGATGCCGCTGGCTCCAGAATTAACTTGGCCGGCTGTGAAGACATTTCGGTCAGTATCTCGCACAGTCCAGCCGGTATAGCAGATCCAGCCGAGTGCACGGGCATTTCAACATCTACATAAGGAGACTCGGACCAGATGAGCTACCAGCTTCAGGACATGCATCTAGAGGAAGTCTCTACACCAGTGGTGCCACCAGGAGCAATGACAAGGAGCATATCAAGGGTGCTCTTCCACAAATTCAGCTTATGGGTCAACAAGCTCCTAGAGGATGATCGACGAATGGCATTGGGCCAAGAGTGTAAAGAAGAGTCTAAAGGCTTCTCAACAATACAAGGGACTTCAGAGACTTGGGCTTTAGTGGCAAGAGAGGTCAGGGCCCAAAGATTCCTAACCCTACTCCAAGTCGAAGACTAGGAGCAAAGCGCGTTCATGCCACAAGGTCGGTCACCTTCCATTTCTTTGCCGTGAGGTAAGAAAGGTAAGTTTTCAAATTGGATATTTGCCTCTTTTGGTTTTGCAGGGTAGGATTTAGATTATTTACATTTTTGAGTCAAAGATATTTTAGGAATAGATCCTTTTTCGGTTATGCACTTTTGTATGTTTTCCATTTGTGCACTTTTGTAAACTTTCCATTTCTTTTCTTGAGTCGATCCTAGAAGGTCAAGCTGTCGAGCATATTAATAAGGCTCCTTCCAGCATTGTAGTTCGACAACCTTTTTGATAATTAATAAAGATCGAATTTTCTTTCTACAAGTTATTCTCTCAAGACACTTGTACGCTTAGAACCTAGTTGAGACCAGCCCTCCTAGCTCTAAGTTTGTGATTTATCACGAGGTTCATCACCCCTCGTGTGGTTCACTTCACCCCTCCATCCAATACTAATCAGAAAACCCCTATCTAGAAGCTTAAAGTCGAGTTTCTCACCTAAACTTTTCCAAACAGTCCACGCGCATCCAAGCCTTGAATCGAGGCTTGTATCATTTTGGTATCAGAGCTTAAAGCTCTTAAACCAAGTTGTTTCTATCCTTTAACTAGTTTTGGTTTTAGTTCTTGCATTAGTTTAAGTCGCATTCAAGAAAAATAAAAAAAATAACGTCAAACTCCAAACCGAGTGCATCTAGCTTCTATGTGTATCACTAGGGCTTAGATTCACTCTTGCATTGCAAATTATGTTTTCTTTTTTGCTTAAATCATATTTCCATTATTTTTAAGTTAAATTAAAAAGAAAAGAAAAAAAACAGAAAAAATACCAAAAGAATTCGACCAAGACAGCTAGCACTAGAGCGTGCATGCCACAAGGACGGCCACCTTCCATTTCTTGGCCATGAGGTAAGTTAAGGTAAGTTTCAGTTCGAATATATGTCTCTTTCTGTTTTGCAGGGTAGGATCTAGAATATTTACTTTATTGAGTCAAAGACATTTTAGGAATACGTCCTTTTTCGATTATGCACTTTTGTATCTTTTCCTTTTGTGCAATTTTGTAAGTTTTCCTTTTCTTATTTGGGTCGACCCTAGAAGGTCAAGCTGTCGAGCATATTAATAAGGCTCCTTCCAGCATTGTAGTTGGACAACCTTTTTGATATTAATAAAGATAGAACTTTTTCCCCAACAAGTTTTCTCTCAAGAATCTTGTGCGCTTAGAATCTAGTTGAGACCAGCCCTCCTAGCTCTAAGTTTTTGATTTATCACGAGGTTCATCACCCCTCGTGTGGTTCACTTCACCCTTCCATCTTTTACCAACCAGAAAACCCCCATCCAGAAGTCTAAGGTTGAGTTTCTCACCTAATCTTCTACAAACAGCCCACGCGCATACATCCTTGAATCAAGGCTTGTATCATATTGGTATCAGAGCTTAAAGCTCCTAAACCAGGTTGTTTCTATCCTTTTGCTTGTTTTGTTTTTAGTTCTTGCATTAGTTTAAGTCGCATTCAAGAAAAAAAAATAACATCAAACTCCAAACCGAGTGCATCTAGCCTTCTACGTGTATCACTAGGGTTTAGATTCACTTTTGCATTACCATTCACGTTTTCGTTTTTGTTTAAATCATATTTCATTTATTTTTAAGTTAAATTAAAAAGAAAAAAAAAAGAAAATAGAAAAAATACCAAAAGAATTCGAATTGGACAGCTAGCACAAGTTGTCAAGAAACTTTCCATTTTTTCAAATCTTCACATTTTTGAATTTCCAGTTCTCAGATTTTTTCCTTTTTTGCAAATTTTCGAATCCTTATAAAAAGAAAACCCTCCTAATAATTTAGGAGCATCCTAACTTGTCTTCTTTCTTTGTAGCACGCAATGGCAGAAGAAAATAGAGAAGCAACCGAAGCCATGATGGCCATGTTCACCACACTCCAAACACAACTCGCATCCATAGGCAAGAGGTTGGAGCGCGTGGAAAGACCGGTGAGATTCCAGGCCATAAGGCACGTGAGAGCTGAGCAAGACCGTCCTGAGCGTCCTGAGCACCTTAGGACACGGCACGAACAGGAGGAACCCCAACCAGATGGAGATGAGGACACACAACCTCATAACTATCACCATAGGCCGAGAGGACCTCCACGGCAACCAGAGGCAGAAGATGATGGCTTTGAGCCATATGGTCTTCACCAGAGACCAAGAATGCCTCCTAGACATCATGAGGATGGAGATGAACACACCTACAACCGGGTAAATCATCCTGATGTTAAGCTAATTCCTCCTAGTTTTGCAGGAAAAGTAGACCCCGAGGCTTACCTAGATTGGGAAAGAAGAATGGATCATATCTTTGATCATTATAACCAACCAGGACCTAGGAGAGTCTCAATGGCAGTAGCACAACTCACGGACAATGCCCTCATCTGGTGGGATCGTGAGGTATCTGACAGAAGGAGGAAGAGAATGAGGCCCATAGACTCATGGGTCGACATGAAAGACCTCATGCGACAAAGGTTTGTTTCACCTTACTTTCATAGAGACTTGCAACGTCGTTTTCGTACTCTTAAGCAGGGTACTAGATCAGTAGAGGAGTACTATGAAGAGTTCGAGAAGCTAAGGAACAGATTGGAGCTCAATGATGATGAAGAAGCATTGATGGCACAATTCTTGGATGGACTCCAAGAAAGAATCAGCCGCAAGGTGGAAAGGCAAATCTACAATGACTTCAAAGACTTGTTCCACCTATCTGTCCCGGCTGAGCAGCACATCAAACGTAAGAGCCAAGACATCCGCAGCAAGCCTAAGACACCTTGGGCACCAAGCAACATGCCCAAGCCCGTAGACAAAGGCAAGAGCATAGAGATCGAGTCAAGGTTCAAGAGCAAGCCTCCTGAACCCACCCGTGACCAGAGAGAGCCTGGTAAGTCTTCTAACCCTCAAAGATCACGTGACATCACTTGTTTCAAGTGTAGGGGTCGTGGACACATCTCAAGGAGTGCCCAAACAACCGGGTCATGCTGATTACGGAGGCTGGAGAGTATGAGTCCCAAGATGAAGAGGACTATGAACCAGAAGGAGAATATGGTGACATTGAGTACCCTGATGTGGGGAAGTGCTGGTCACTAGACGCATCCTCAGTGCAATGGTGGATCCTTCAGAGACCATCCAAAGGGAGAACATCTTCCACAGCCGTTGCACCATCAAGGGCAAGGTATGTAACCTCATCATAGATGGTGGTTCTTGCACTAACGTTGCTAGTGCATATATGGTTGATAAGCTAGGTCTAGAGAAGACAAGGCATCCTCGACCATATAGACTGAGATGGCTGGATGACAAAGTGGAGCTCAAGATCCATGAGCAAGTCACTGTGCCATTCAGTGTGGGCAAGTACCAAGACCAAGTCGTGTTCGACGTGGTGCCCATGCAAGCTGGCCATCTTCTGCTAGGAAGACCATGGCAGTTTGACAAAGAGACCAGGCATGATGGCCGAACCAATCTCTACAGTTTTGTGCATGACAAAAGAAAGGTCAGCTTGGCTCCTCTTACACCTGCCCAGGTACACGAGCTACAACTCCAAATGAGTAAGGAAAAGAAACTTATCAAGTCTAATTTTCTTATTCAACCAAGCTATGTCCGGAGAGCTTTAGCCTCGAAGGATTTAATGTTACTAATGGTTTTCAAGGAAGTGTTGAATGTAGAAAAAGAACAGGTAGAGCTACTTCCTGAAGTAGCAACTCTCCTCAACAAGTTCCAGGATGTATTTCCAGAGGAGATACCAGCAGGCTTGCCTCCTATACGTGGCATAGAAC
>JAEVFF010000388.1:517567-680121 GCA_018901945.1 Pugionium dolabratum
CAACTAGAGGCGACGTGGATGACACCGTCGGTCCATTTGGTGACGCCGCTGGCTCCAGAATCAACTTGGCCGACTGTGAAGACATTTCGGCCAGTACCTCACACAGTCTAGCCGGTACAACCGATCCAGCCGAATACACGGGCATTTCAACATCTACACAAAGAGACTCGGACCAGATGAGCTACCAGCTTCAGGATATGCATATGGAGAAAGTCTCTACACCAGTGGTGCCACGAGGAGCAATGACAAGGAGCAGATCAAGGGTGATATTCCAAAAATTCAGCTTGTGGGTCGATAAGCTCCTAGAGGATGATCGACGAAGGGCATTGGGACAAGAGTGTAAAGAAGAGTCCAAAGGCTTCGAAACAATGCAAGGGACTTCAGATACTTGGGCTTTAGTGGCAAGAGAGGTCAGAGCCCAAAGATTTCTAACCCTACTCCAAGTCGAAGACTACGAGTAAGGCGCATGCATGCCACAAGGTCGGGCACCTTCCATTTCTTGGCTGTGAGGTAAGAAAGGTAAGTTTTCAAATTGGATATTTGCCTCTTTCTGTTTTGCAGGGTAGGATTTAGATTATTTACATTTTTGAGTCAAAGACGTTTTAGGAATAGGTCATTTTTCGGTTATACACTTTTGTAAGTTTTCCATTTATGCACTTTTGTAAACTTTCCATTTCTTTTCTTGAGTCGACCCTAGAAGGTCAAGTTGTCGAGTATATTAATAAGGCTCCTTCCAGCATTGTAGTTCGACAACCTTTTTGATAATTAATAAAGATCAAATTTTCTTTCTACAAGTTATTCTCTCAAGAGACTTGTGCGCTTAGAACCTAGTTGAGACCAGCCCTCCTAGCTCTAAGTTTGTGATTTATCACGAGGTTCATCAACCCTCGTGTGGTTCACTTCACCCCTCAATCCAATACCAATCAGAAAATCCCTATACAGAAACTTAAGGTCGAGTTTCTCACATAAACTTCTCCAAATATCCCACGTGCATCGTGAAGCATTGAATCAAGGCTTGTATTACTTCTTCTTCAAAACGGTAAAAAAAGTTATAGTATTCATCGTTTGAACTGTGTAATGTCATTCTCCTTCTTCATTAAAGATAATATTTTAGCTAGAGATTATTTTTCTTGTATCAGGATTCTAGAGCTTATAACCTTTGGTATTGTAGTTATAACCAATAAAGATGTATTTCTCATTTTTATCATCTAGTGTTTTCCGTTTTGCATCTCATTTATGAGCATTCGCAATGATTCCAAAAACTCCTAGATATAAAATTCCTTCCACTCAAAACTTTTTGCAATGTTTTGCTTGAGATGCTTTTTGTTGAAGATCAGTTCGATAATAAACCCATATGCAACCGCTTTTCTCCATATATCCTTTAACAATCTTTTACTTTTGAGCATGCTCCTTGCGATCTCAAAAATAATTATATTCTTTTTTTCGTTACTCCAGCTTGTTGAAGGGATCTTGACACTGTTAGTTGTGTACGAATCTTATTATCATCATAATACTTCTGAAACTTTTTTGAACTGAACTCGCCTCCACGATTGGATCTCATTTATTTCATCACAAAGCTACTTTTTTCTCGACATGGTCTTTCAACTTTTTGAATTTTTCATACACTTTTAATTTTTACTTAAAAAAGTAAACCCATTTTTTTCTTGGAAAATCATCAATAAAGAAAATATTAGTTATTTTTACAGAATGATCTTGACTTGATCAGATCATAAACATCTTTGTGTATAAGTTCTAACGGTTTCCGAGCTCTTGTATTTGAATATTTTGAAAAATTCATTTTGAATTGATTTCCAAGTAGACACAATTCAAAATTTTCATTTGGATGGTTAATTAAACGCAAAATCCTCTCACAATTTCCTTCTTCGAAAGTAATTCTAATCCTCCAAAGTTAAAGTGCCCGAATTAAAGATGTGAAATCTAAAATTTCTCATTATAACACATCTTGAAACATCCTCCAAAATTAAGATGTCCGAATCAAGGATGTGAAATCTGAAATTTCTCATTATAACACATCTTGAAACATCGATCGATATCATTTTGAATGTTAATGACAAACATACTATTTATTTACATTGACACTTTGGTGATGATACTACTTACACAATTTCTATAAAAAATTATTATAGTTTAATTGAAATTTATAACACTTCCGTAAGAATTTTCCAAGACTCAAAATGTTTGTCTTCATACATGACACATAGTAAATATTATAAATAAATTGATATATTCAAACAGATGAAAATATTTTTTTACCTTTCCATCTTAGATTCATCTTCCAATGCCACATTTCTTTCATCGATTCAACAAGCTCTATGAACATACTTCTTCGTCCACACATGTAATTGTTTGCAGCCATCCTTTTGAACATTGTCTAGTTCATCATTCTTGTTGTCCATCAATAACATCTTATTTTCTTGGATTTTTTTCCAATGTAGTTAAACTTCTCTTCAGCTTGATTATTGTTTGGATCTTTACATTAAGAAACATAGTGTCCAAATTTTCCACAATTATAACATTTGATGTTTGACTTACCGTGGATTGATATTAGATTTCTCTCCTATGGCCTTTTGATGAGCTTTTTCCTATTTGGTTGATTTCAAAAGGACTCCAACCTCATCTATTATCATTTCCACAACCTCAACTGGAATTAACCGCCACTTCATCTTGGATTACTTCGACCACTTTTTTCTTTATCAATCGCATCTTGAGTACTTATTCGATGTCTTATTTCTTTTTCTTCTTCTTTTATTCATAAGCTTGCAGTGATCATAGAAGTTGTTCCATCATCATAACCCCAAATCCTTGCTCTTCCATGACAGTAATAATATGCTCGAATTTTGAATCCAGCGATCTAAAAACCTTCTCCACGATTCTCACCTCATCTAACTTCTTAATGTTTCTTAGGTTATTAGTACTTGTTAACACTCTTGATAAATAATCAGACACTAGTTCACCTCCTTTCATTTTTAATACTTCAAGTTCTCCTCTTAGAATTTAAAGACGTAACTTCTTAACTTGTTATGCTCCCTTGTGTCATCCGAAACTTCTCCCACGCTTCTTTGTCCATTTTTGTTCATGCGAACTTCTGGATTGTATTTTCATCTAAATTTTGATATATTAATAGACAAAGAGCCTTCTTTTCTCTCTCTCTCTCTTGAATGTCTCGAACTATTTTTTTGAGTTTGGGACACTCAGTGTCTGGTTCAATGAAACAGTTTTCGACTATCTTCCATTCATCATGTAATCTTAGGATAACCATCATTCTAATACTCCCATTATAATAGTTGTTCTTTGTGAGCATCGGTAATTTGAGAGGAACACCATTATTTGGCATCTTTACAAAAAATATTTTGCTTGGATACCACTTTGTTGAAATGAAACTACTTAGAGGTGGTGCGGATAATATTTAGAAGTTTTTGAAAGAGTAAAACTTTTAGCAAAAACAATGAATTTTATTTCTTTACAACACTTACTTTCTAGGAATAATTTGATTACAAATGAGACATGATGGAAGTATTATTACTTGCAAACTACAAAATATATAAATATTTTAATTTTTAATTTAAATATTTCTTGTATAATTTATATATTATTTTATTATAATTATCTAGATACTTTTAAAAGGTGTAAGATGATATTAATTTTTAGATAAATTTTATGTGAAGACATTTAGATTTGACCCAAATAATATTTGGATCATTCACCAAACTTAAATTTAATTTTCAACAAAAATACTTAAAAAATAGTATGTAAAAGAATTAACACATGAGGTCGAGCATTTTGAAAAAAGATTTTTTGAAATATAATCAAATCTCGTATAATACAAAGTCACATTCATATAAATTAGTTGCTAATTAAGAATTACGAATTATCAGTTCATATAGTTGTGTCTTTTTAATTATACAGTCGTGTTGTTTCAACACAATGAGTTGTGTGTTTTTAACTATAGAGTCTTTTTGTTTCAAATTGTATCTTTTCGTTATGTATAAATATAGATCGAGTCTAGTTTTCACAACAACAAGTTTTGAGGGTAATACAATCAAATTAATAAAAGGTTGATTACTTTCAATGTATACTATTTTTTCTCTTCATAACCGTAAAAACATTCCAAACACTAACATGGTATGAGAGCTTTACGATTGAAGAAAATAAAAGAGAAAGCACTAGTTTACAACTCATTGCAAGAACAAAAGCAATAAGAAGATATCGCATAAGTTAATCGCAAAATAAACCGAGACTATGCAAAGCTGTTCACATCAAGTGATCCCTATATTCGATAAGGAGAAGTACAATTTCTGGATCATTAAGATGGTAACCATTCTCAGGACTAGAAAATTGTGGTACGTGGTTGAAGAATGCATGCTGGTCGAACGGGTACAAGAACAAGAAACCCTTGAAATAGCAAGAGCAAAATCACTTATAGAAGAAGCGATGTCGAATGATACGATGACATTGTAAATTTTGCAAACTACCTTGACTGATCAAATATTCTCACGCATTGCGACATCATCAACATCAAAAGAGGCATGAGACGTATTGAAGGCTGAGTATCAAGGTTCTCCTCAAGTCCGATTGGTTAAACTTCAATCGTTGCGTAGTGAGTACGAAAATTTGAAGATGTATTATAACGAAGACATTAAGACATTCACCGATAAGTTAATTGTTTTGGAGAATCAATGAACTTATCATGGTGAAAAGAAAACCAACTATCAACTCAAACAGAAGATACTCATCTCTCTCCCAGCCAAGTTCGATAGCATTGTTAGCGTTTTGGAGCAACCTTGCGATTTGACTTTACTAACAATGACAGAGCTAATCGGTATTTTGAAAGCACATGAAGCAAGAGTGGTTGCAAGAAAAGAAATCACTAATGAAGGAACATTTAATGCTCGCGTAAAAGGAAGCAAATCCGATTTCAAACGAGACAACACCAAGATTCATGTCAATCAAGACAAGAAGTGGTGTGAGTTTTGTCAGAAAGCAATCACACAGAAAACGAATGTTGGAAGAAACTGAAAGAAAATAATCATGAAAAGAATAAAAAAAATTAACAAGGAGTGTTACAATTATGGTAAGATTGGCCACTACTCAAATGTGTGTCGCTCAAAGAAAAAAGAAAGAGCGCATGTAAGTGTTGAAGAGGAAGACTTGGGTGAAAACCACATGTTGTTTAATGCAAGTGAAGAAGCAATAACAACATTAAGAGAAGACATTTCGTTAGTAGACAGTGGGTGCATTAATCATATGACGAAAGAAGAGAGATACTTTTCTAAGATCGATAGAAGTATCAAGGTTCCGATCAAAGTCAGAAACAGAGAAATAGTAATGACAGCTGGTAAAGGAGATATTACCATCATGACAAGTTATGGTAAGAAAGTCATCAAAAACGTTTTCTTGGTGTCTGGTTTGGAGAAAAATTTGTTGAGTGTTCCTCAAATTGTTTCAAACGGCTATCGAGTATGTTTTAAAGACAAGAGATGCATCATTCTAGATGCAAATGGCAAGAAGATGATGGATATTCCAATGACTCGCAAGAGCTTCAGAATCAAGTTAAATTCAGTACAAGAAGAAGCCATGAATACGAGTGAGCAAGAAGAAATCGAAACATGGCACAAGAGACTTGGTTAGGCAACACACGGTTGCAACAAATGCAAGAAAAAGATTTGGTAAATGGGTTACCAAAGTTTAAAATCAACAAGGAATGATGTGAGCCGTGTAATCTTAGAAAGCAATCACGCAAAAAATTTCCAAAAGAATCTCAAACTAAGACAAGAGAAAAGCTTGAGATTGTGCATACGGATGTATGTGGGCTGATGCAACACAAATCGCTTGATAGAAGCCGTTACTTTATGTTGTTTTTGGATGACTATACTCACATGTGTTGGGTATACTTCATAAAACAAAAATCTGAGACCTTCTTAATGTTCAAAAAGTTCAAAGCGATAATCGAAAAACAATCAGATTATACCATCAAGACGTTAAGATCCGATGCAGGTGGTGAGTTCACTTCACAAGAATTCAACTATTTTGTGAAGAAGAAGGAATCAATAGGCAAGTTACATTGCCTCATTCACCACAGCAAAATGGTGCAGGAGAACGCAAGAATAGATCCTTGGTGGAAATAGCAAGAACAATGCTTCTTGAGCAAGGTTTACCGCTTAAGTTATGGGCAGAAGTGGTATACACCTCAGCTTACCTACAAAATCATCTACCATCAAAGACAATTGAAGATGATATGATGCCTATAGAGAAGTGGTGTGGACACAAGCCAAAGGTATCACATTTGAAAATATTTGGGAGCATATGCTACGTGTTATTGCTGATCAAAAAAGGAGAAAATTAGACACTAAGGCAAAGCGTGGAATCCTTATCGCTATAGCAATCAATCCAAAGGCTATAGAGTTCTCATCTTGGAGAATGAGAAGATTGAAGTATCAAGAGATGTTGAGTTTGAAGAAAATAAGAAGTGGATTGGGATAGAAAAGAAGAAGTCAAGAAAACTGTTGTGTTATACATGAATGACCTACAAGAATCAAGAGATCAAACCAAAAAAATCTTTAGCTCTGTTTCTTTTCAAGATGGTGACCATGATAATAATGAAGAAGGAAAAACTTCTGAACCACCAAAGAAATACAAGTCTATGTGTGAAATCATGCAAATAGTACCAAGAGTGGAGGTTGAAGAAGTGGCTCAAATAATAAAAGGTTTCCTTCTCGTACATGAAGAACCACATACTTACAATGAAGTTTGTGGCAATAAAGAGTGAAGAAAGGCCATGAGCGAAGAAATAGAAATGATTGAGAAGAACAAGACATGGAAACTAGTAAACAAGCCGAAGAAGAAAAATGTAATAAGCGTGAAGTGGATCTATAAGATCAAAACGGATGTGAGTGGCAATCCTATTAAACACAAGGCGAGGCTAGTTGCAAGAGGTTGTTTTCAAGAATATGGAGTTGACTATCTTGAGACATTTTCCCCGATCTCAAGACATAATACAATACGAGCTATACTTGCATATGCGGCTCAAATGAAGTGGAGATTGTATCAAATGGACGTCAAATCAGCTTTTCTAAATGGGAAACTAAAAGAAGAGGTTTATGTCACACAACCACCTGGTTTTGTGATTGAAAGAAAGGAAGAAAATGTGTTAAGACTATACAAAGCCTTATATGGTTTGAAGTAAGCCCCGCAGGCATAGTATGGAAGAACATACTCATATTTCATTCAAAACGACTTTGAAAGAAGTATGAATGGTGCGACTTTGTATATTATGAAGCAAAGAAAAGATGTGTTGGTCGTTAGCTTATAAGTTGATGATATCATCATCATAGGGAGCAAAGTTCATCTCATCAACACAGTCAAGGAAAATATGAAGAATGAATTCGAGATGACGGATCTTGAATTGTTGAATTACTTTTTTAGGATGGAAATAGTCCAAGATGATCGCGGCATATTTCTTTCACAAGAAAAATATGCAAACAGACTTATTAATAAGTTTGGAATGAAAAAAAGCAAGAGTGTAAGCACTCCATTTACACAACAAGCAAAAAGAGTAGAAGATGACAAAGAATATGGAGATCCGACTAAGTATAGGAGCATTGTTGGAGGACTTCTATATTTATGTGCATCAAGATTTGATGTAATGTATGCAAGCTCGTATTTCTCAAGATACATGTCATCACCCCGTGTGAAGCACTATCAAGAAACCAAAAGGGTGTTAAGATACGTCAAAGGAACGTTAAGTTTTGGAGTATACTTTTTACAAGTGTGGAAACACCAAGATTAATAGGCTATTTGTACAGAGATTGCATGGGGTAGTTCTACTGAAGACAAGAAAAGCACATCATGTTATGGTTTTAGTCTTGGATCGGCTATGTTTTGTTGGTAGCCAAGTAAGCAACAAACAATGCCACAATCAACGGTAGAAGCAGAGTATATCGCCGTATGTGCAGCTAACCAAGTCATATGGTTACAAAAAAAATTTGGAGGGTTTTGGACTAAAGTTTGAAGAAGACATCCCCATATTATGTGACAACAAGTCGGCAATAGCAATTGGAAGGAATCCGGTGCAACATAGAAGAGCAAAACACATAGAGATCAAGTATCATTTTGTACGTGAAACCGAGCACAAATGACTCATTCAACTAGAGTATTGCAAAGGCGAAGATCAACTCGCAGATATATTCACAAAGGCATTAAGCGTTTCACAGTTTGAAGATCTTATAAAAAAATTTAGAGTGAAGCCGAGATATGATTAAGAAGAATGTTGAAGTATAATCAAATCTCGTATAATGGAAAGTCACATTTATATAAATTAGTTACTAATTAAAAGTTGTGTCTTTTCAATTCATATAGTTGTGTCTTTTCAATTATATAGTCGTATTGTTTTAAATTGTGTATTTTCGCTATTTATAAATATATATCGAATTTAGTTTTCAAAAACAACAAATACATATTGTATATTATTTTTTTCTTTATAACCGCAAAAACCTTACAAACAACACTAACAAGATCGTCCTTCGAGTGAGTTTTTTTTTACCTGTTATGATCTCTTGTCCATGTAAATGTATCTTGGCCTACAACTCTACGATTATAAACAAAAACTCATATACTTGTAAAGTTGTAAAAAATTAATCTGAAAGTAACACTTCTATTACATAAGAGAATCTCTTTCCTTTTTAAGTGATTAAGTAAATAAATAAAAACAAAAAAAATAAGTAAAATTCAAATATATTGGATTTGTTGCTAAAATATAGTATTGAATATAAAATGGGTTCGAGCGTTTTAAAAAGAAATTATTTTTTTGAATGAGTGTATTTTACGAATCTCGACCAAGAACTCTACAATTGTAAAACACTCATGTAAAGGTGTAAGTTGTTATAAGCCTGAAAGGAACACTTTTTATTGCATAAGGAATCTCTTTTGCTTTTTAAGTGAATAAGTAAATAAAAAAAAAACAAGAAGAAAATAAATAAATAAGAAAGCAGCTTTTGAAAGTGCTCTCCAGACATGTTTCAATCATTCTAATGTCCAAAAACTTTCGATCTTATCTAATTTTCTATTATTAGTTTCCAAATACTATGATTCCTGGTTAATAAATATAAAATAATTATCATATACTATTGTTATATTATCGTTTGTTCAAATATCGATATAAAATACAATATACCAATTTAATAACTAATTAATATTATAAAAAATTTAATAGGTTTGTTTGTTCGTTTGTCATCAACAGCTGCGACTACAATTACGGTCAACATTACAGTTATAGTTACAATATATATTAGTCATTTGTATGCAATCGACGGTTATAATTTTGATTGATCGTAAATTTTTAATTGTACTATTATTTTAATCAGTGATAAAAAAAATAATAACACGAAATATAGTGTATAACTGATGTAATTAACCATAGATAATTGCGAGATTAAAACAAACAACAATTTAGCGTAACTACAGTCATAGCGTTATAAGAAACTTAAGCTGAGAAACTAATATGATTATAATCGGAAGCTAAGAAACTAATAAATATAAAATAATTATCATATACTATTGCTATATTATCATTTGTTCAAATATCGATGTAAAATATAATATAGTAATTTAATAACTAATTAATTTTATTATAAAAAATTAATAGTTTTGTTTGTTTATTTGTCGTCGATAGTTATTATTGTAGTTACGGTTAACATTACGATTATGATTACAATATATATTATTAATTTGTTTGTAATCGACAATTACAATTTCGATTGATCGTAAATTTGTAATTATACTATTATTTTAACCCGTATCAAAAAAAATAATAACGTAAAATCTAATGTATAATTGATGTGATTGACAATAGATAATTGCCATAATTAAATAAACATAACTAGAGTTATAGCATTATAAGAAACTGAACTGAGAAGAATATGATTATAATTTTTTTATTTATGTATAAAGAGAGGCGACCAAAAGGCAAACTCGGCCTCCACCACGTAGAATTTCCTTTATATATAAAGATACAACAGTCCTTTAAACTCTTGACATCATTCATTAACACAAAAACACTTAAAAACCAGAAAAAAAAAAAAGAACAATGACTTTGTCCATTTCAAGCTTCTTTCTCCTCCTCTTCCTCTTCTCCGTCGATGCTCTGACGTCACCATCCGACGTATTAGCTCTAAAAGCTTTTAAAGCCGCAGTGAAACCCAACTCAATCCCACCGTGGTCTTGTCTTGCAAGCTGGGACTTTGCTGTCAGTGACCCATGTGAATCACCACGTCGAACACATTTCACGTGTGGTATCACTTGCTCTTCCGACTCCAAACGTGTGACTCAACTTACCCTTGACCCGGCTGGGTATTCGGGTCGTCTCACGCCGTTTATCTCTCGTCTCACAGAGCTCCTCACGCTCGATCTCGCCGACAATAACTTTTATGGTCTAATCCCATCTTCCGTCTCCTCTCTCCTCAACCTCAAGACACTGATTCTCCGGTCTAACTCGTTTTCTGGATCCTTACCCGAATCAGTAACTCGTCTCAACTCACTCGAGTCAATTGACATATCTCGTAACTCGCTCACGGGTTCACTTCCGAAATCCATGAGCTCACTCTCGAACCTCCGACAAATCGATCTTAGCTACAACAAGCTCACCGGATCCATCCCAAAGCTGCCTAAAAACATCATTGACCTTGCTTTAAAAGCGAATTCTTTATCCGGACCCATCACAAAAGAATCGTTCACTGAGTCAACTCAGCTAGAAATCGTCGAACTCGCTGAGAACTCATTCACGGGAACTCTTGGATCTTGGTTCTTCCTTCTCGAATCTATCCAACAAGTTGATCTAGCGAACAACAGTCTCACGGGCATCGAAGTCCTCCCACCGAAGCGCATGGGAGAAAGCAATCTCGTGGCGGTGGAACTAGGGTTTAATCGTATCACCGGATACGCTCCAGCGAGTTTCGCGGCGTACCCAAGTCTCTCTTCGCTGTCTCTGAGATACAACATGCTTCACGGCGTGATTCCGTCGGAATACGAACGTAGCAAGACTCTTAGACGGCTATTCCTCGACGGAAATTTCTTGACAGGGAAACCGCCGGCGAGATTTGTTAAACCGGAATCAGAAGTGATGGGAAGTTTGGGGAATAATTGCCTACAGGGATGTCCAGGGAAAGCAAAGATGTGTTCTCCATCGCAGAAACCATTTACGATTTGCAGACAAGCTTATGGTGGAAAACCAAAGTCATAGTGTTGTCGGTGTCGGTGACCTTTTTGTGTCAGTGATATGTAAAATAATGTTTTGTTTTGTTTATTACTATGTAGTCTTGGAGAAATAGTAATATATTATAATTATTATTCACCGAGATCTTCGTATGTGTGAGGACAAAGTAAGACTGCGTTGAAGATACACAAAATGTCTATAACAAAGAACTGATAATCCTGCCTCGTGCCATTCCTATCCGGAATTTTCCTAATTTTTTGGAAACGAAAACTATAATTTTCTCAAATATTATTGTTGTACTATTATACAAACATAAATGATATACAAATATACTATAAATCTCTTATTTAAAAAATATTTTAATAAAATATTTTAACAAAAAATTATTTTCTTATAAATATTTTACGATGAAATATCACACTATTAGAATATTATATTAAAATATTGTATTAAAATATTGTATTAAAATATTTATAAAATATTAGATAAATATTTAAAAGTATAATATATAAAAAATTTCATATTTTTCTATAAAATATATTTTGACAAAAAATAAACATAATATAAAAAATATTAAATTTTTTAAAAAATTAATCAAACAAATATAAAATAAAAGTTTGGTTTAATTAAACATTTATAATATCTACAATTTTCTAAATATTTAATAATTTTATCTAGGATAATACCATAAATAACATTTTTTATTCTAAATTTAATATTTTAAAATTAAAATTTCAAAAATAACATAAAATTATTTTATGAAAATATATATTTACCATAAATTAATTATAAATGTAATTAAAATATTATATTTGGATTTTGTTTTCTAATTTAGAATTTATTTTTTTCTTACTAAAAATGTTTTAAAATATTTTAATATTAAATTTATGCTATTTTTAGAAATTTAAACAAATAGGGTTATATTTGGAATCGAAACTTAGTGTTATTTTTGTCAATTGTTCTTTTATCTATCCAAAATAAAAAAAAAATTAAATTCATTTATATAATTTATTTTATTTTTTATTTTATTTATATAATCAATATTAAAATTTTTAAAAATAATTATTTTAAATAAAAATAAATTATGTAAATATGTAATTTATATTTACTAAAAATATTAATTATATGTTTTAATATTTTTTTGTGATGTAGTTTTAAATGTAATATTTTATTTAAATCAGATGGTATTCTAAAAAGTGCAATGTTTTTTTGATGATTGGGATCTCATTTTTAAGTAATTCAAGAACTATTGTTTTTATTAATCATAATTAATATTAATCTTATTAATATTCGAATTAGTACATGTAATATCAAACTGTTGTCCAATTTACTAAAATTTAGATATGTTTTGTATAGTAAATTTTGTATTTCATATTTCATTTTATCGTAATTTCATGTTTCGCTGTATATTTAATAGGAATAATTCAAATAGTATTATATTTTTCCGAATTCACATGTTCTTATCTATTACTCATAATTTTCACGTCTTAATATCTGAAATATCTAATTTATTGGTTGTATATCTGTTTTGAAAGTTTATAAATGTTTGAAAATGAGTTTTGGAAGACCAAAAAAAGTAATATTCAAAATGATATTATTTCAACTTCATCAAGAAAACTTATAAAAAACTGAATAGTAGATTCCATGATTATCCCAGAATAATTGATTCATTGTTTGGAATAATCTCTAGTCGATGTTTTGTAAACTATTTTATACAAGTATAAAAAATAGAATGTATATAATAAATAAATATTTTTATTTTCAAAATTTTAACTAAAATTGTTCAAATAAAATCCCAAAAACTAGCTTTTGAAACTATTTTTTTTTGTTACTAGTTGACAACAGCCGACCTAATAACTTCAAATATTCATACAAATATATAACATCGTCATATGATAAAAATTAGAGTCGAATTCTACATATTTAGAATGTATGTTATTTAGAATGTACGTATAAATGATGCAATTTTTAACCAGTTTATTCCTTTCCTTTCGACAAATATTTATATTCACTAGATGTCATTCTTATATAGCACTTGTGGACTTAGGCTATTATATGTCGGATGGGTTGGATTGACCTATTGTGGTATATGTATTCATTGGAAAATCATAATTTTTGCATATTTGACCAGAAAACATTATTAACGTCAAAATATCAATATTATATTTGTTTGTAGGAAAACTTGATTATGCTGAACACATATAAAAGGCTCCACCATTTTGGTCGCATTACGAAATTCAACACTTTTATAGTGGAAACCCCACTTTTTAAATATAGTTTTAACAGAAAATATGATTTTATAATTCTTGGGCAAATATATAGTTTGTAGTTTCGCTACAAATTTGTTATTTATATTTATAGTATATAAATAATTATAATTGTGAATGAAGATCTTTTAATAATTTTGAATTTCGATATTATTAAAAATGCAATTCATTGTATATCTACTTTTTAGTTTTCATTCTTTAATTTAAGTTCAAAAATTACTACCGTTTTACGATAATACTATGACCATTTTTTGACTATATGTATGTAGTCGCATAGTGCTCGCATTTTTAAAACTAAAAATTGTAATCGTATATTGATTATAATTTGCGATCAAAATACGACCAATACGCTATTTTTTGTGACCAGGACATGTACTATGTCATTCCTTAAACCTAAATTAAAATAAGAATAATATTAGACAATTGATTAAAATAGTACTATTTTAAGTTTTGTTTTCAAATATAATACTAATCATTTAAATTTCTGAAAGTACTACAAATTTAATATTAAAATAATTAAAAACTTTTTTCTAATGAAAAAAAATTAAACTCTAAATTGAAAAAAGTGAACCTAAATATTATGTTTTAATTTTATATATAGTTTATTTAAGGTAAATAATTATTTTCACATAATAATTTGTGATATTTTTGAAATTTTATTTTTTAATGTGTTAAATTTGGAAGATAAATTTAAAATGGTGCTATTTTAGGGTATTACACAATAATATTTTCAAATAGCATATTTTAAAGATTTTTATTCCAAGTCTAACACCTAAAAATAAAAATTCCAAAATAACACAAATAATTATGTGAAAATACTTATTTACTCTAAATAAATTATACATAATCTTAAAAAATTATATCTGAATTCTTTTTTCCAATTTAGAATTAATATTTTTCTACTAAAATAAATTTTAATGTATTTTAGTTTTTAAATTTATAATAGAGTAATACCCTAGAATAGCACCATTTTAAATTTATCTTCCAAATTTAGCACACTAAAAATAAAATTCCAAAAATAGCACAAATTATTATATGAAATTAATTATTTACCTTAAATAAACTATATATAAAATTAAAACATAATGTTTGAGTTCACTTTTTCTAATTTAGGGTTTAAATTTTTTTATTAAAAATAAGTTTTTAATTATTTTAGTATTAAATTTGTGCTATTTTTGGAAATTTAAATGATTAGTGCTATATTTAGAACAAAAACTTGAAATAGTACTATTTTACTCATTTGCCCTTTATAATATTATTAGAAATTTAAACTAACAATACTATTTTGAAAGAAAATTTTAAAAAAATATTATTTTAGAAAATTTTCCTTAAAATAAGCATTGAATGAATAAACACGAAACCGCATAATATATTCAATCTAGTTTCCAAATGGGTACTGCATTCAAGATGAATCAAATTTTAAATGGGAACAATTTTATTAATTTTTCAGCTAAATAATTGTATTTACATATTAATTATAAAATTCCATTGGATTTATTTTTAGCTGACTAAAATAAAATTTCGTTTTTAGTTATATTTTTAAAAATATAGTGAAGTAACTTTTCAAAAACAGGAAACATAAAAACTTGATAATATTATTAGTAATAAAAAAGTAACAAAATTACGTTTTGAAAACATAAAAACCTAAAAATATACCACTCATCACAAATTATAAAACAACATAAAAATAATTGTTTTGTAAGATAGACACACAGAAAAGGAAGCTGTTATTTATATGTTTGTTGAAACAAAACAATTGTTTTGTCACTATCAGTATCAACGACGGCTTTCCAACAGCTGTTTCTTGGATCTCACATATCTTTTGCTACCTAAATAGTTTTAATTAAGTTTCAAATATAATTAGTGCTTTTATTCAACTCATAACATAGTTTTATGCTCACATGCAAGGTTGGTTAGTGTTTCATCCATTATCTAATTTTTGTTGAGTTTTTATATATTGTGGAGGCGATGTGCCGAAAATTTCATCTTCTCATAGTGAGACATTAACATACAATATATATATATATATTTTTTTTTTTAATTATCACTCAATCATGCAATGTTTATAGATACTAAATCGTAAATCTAAAAGCTAAAACTCAAAAAAATATAAATTATAAACCTAACTAATATTTTTATTTTTTAATTTTGAAAATGCAATTGTATCATATGATTTCTATATAAAATGAAATAGAATAAAAAATTATTATATTCTATTTAGTATGAGAAATTCTTTATATAATTGTTTATTTATTTTCTTGAAAAAAATTCTGTCTAGTTTAAAATTTCATAGATTTGTTTATTTATTTTAATTATTGTTAAATTTTGGTTTGAACATAGTTTTTTTTATAAAATAGAACTAGATTTTACGTGAGTAAAAAATTTTCATATTATAATTATTTATTTATTTAAAAATATAAATTATATATGTACATGATTTATCTCTTATTTAAAATATTTTTAAAAAAATTTTAATATTAGTTATATGATTAAAATCGACAATAAATTCGAAATAAAAATAAATTTAATTTTTGTATCTTGGATAGATAATATTATTAAATACGTAAATAATTGTATATGTGATAAATATTCAATTAAACCAAATTTTTATTTTATATTTTGTTCGATTAATTTTTTAAAATCTATAATATTTTTTATACTATGTATGTTTTGTATATCAAAATATTAAGAATTTACGTATAATATATTGTTAAATATTTGTTTAGTGTCATTTTTATATATAAAAATTATGTATTATGTAATTTTTTATTTTAAATGTTTTGATAGTATAATACATTTGTAACTCCCACGTATATGAGATGTTTTTGTTAAAATATTTCATATATTATAGATAAAATGATTAATATTCAATAAATATATTAGAGAGAATGATGAAGCCTATTTCATAAGATAAGCACATGAAAGAAGGCAAGTGTTATTTATATTTGTTGAAACAAAACAATTATTGTGTGGTATTGGTCATTTGGTATCAACCAATTTTGTCACTATTAGTAATACAACGGTTTCCCAAACAGCTGTTTCTAAGCTATTCCGTTTTTCTAATCTTAACTATAATTTATGCTTTTATTCCATTCATAATAGAGTCACCAACAAAGTTGGTTAGTTACTCATCCATTATCTAATTTTTGTAGATATTATTTCAATAAATTACTCATAATGATTTTTATTTTATAAAAAATTATTAGAACGATTATATATTTACTAGAATGACTTAAAATTTAAATAAAATATAGCCTTTGTTCCTACAACCTTTAAACTTTCTTTTCAATAAAATTTGGTATCGATCGGTGCCACCAATATCGTTTTTTTGTTTTGTTTCTCTTTTTTGCCAAATTTGTGTCGTCTGGGATGATATTGAAGACAAAGCTCTTATCTCGGATCTCTGGGAAAATGTCACAAGCCACTTCCATTTATTCACAAAGATTTGAAGATATAAATCTCCAATGTCAGCAATCTAAGTCAATCCATCAGAAAAGAAATTTTATCAAGACAAAAGTGTTACAAGACAAGATCTCACACCACAATATATCATATTGTTTTCATCATCTTTTTTTCATCAGATAATTTATGAATAATGCTATATTAACCTAATCTTTGTTTTCTTAATTTGGATGATTTTTTTATTGAGATTTCAATGTAAGTTTTCTAATGTGTATCATATAAGAAAGGTTTCTCTTATATTAAACAATGTCAATAGTTATAACTTACAAATATTTATAGGAGAGAAAATTAAAATCCTATAAAGAAAGAAAAGTGACATTAGAAGAAGTTGTGGCTCCTTAAAAATAGAAACTTTTATTGAGTTATTCTATTGTTAATATGTACCTTTAAGACGGATAAAGTGTAGCAAGTGCGATCTTGACACAAATAGGATGCAACAAATTTCGTCGAAGTGGCTTTGTCAAAGTGTTTGCAAGTTGATCAACAGCCACGTGCTTCATTCGAGAATGTGAGATATTTGAAATTGTTTGCTTTGAACTAATTATCGGATGAAGTGAAAGTCAACAGCCACGTACTTCATTCGAGAATGAAAAACGAGGTTTGTATTTAAATATGTAGCGCCAATGTTGTCACAATATATTGTAAGAGATGTTTTAAGAGTGAAACCAAGTTAACGGAGAAGAGAAACAATCCATTGGACTTTCGAAGCCGCTTAAGCTACTGCTTTGTACTCAGCTTCAATGGAGGAGTGAGCTATTATTTTCTATTTACGTGAAGACCAAGAGACACGGTGGCTGCCCACATAAACCAGAGATGCGTCTGTTGATGTGTAATCGTCTTTGTTCCCCGCCCAGTCAGCATCTGAATAGGTTTAAACCGTGTCTGAAACAGAGTTAGAGGATAGAAGTAAGCCAAAGTAGCGAGAGACACATAGATACCGTACTATATGCTTAGTTGCAGCCATGTGAGCCGTGGTAGGATTGTGCATAAATTGAGACAACCGATTGACAGAGAAAGCGATGTTAGGTCTTGTGAAGAGGAGATATTACAGGGATCCAATGATCATTCGAAACTTATAAGGATCAGAGAGTCACGGCTCATGCATAAATTAAAACAACCGATTGACAGAGAAGGCGATGTCAGGTCTTGTGAAGAGGAGATAGTGCAAGGATCCAATGATCATTCGAAACTCAGAAGGATGAGAGAGTGAGACTTCGTCATTACTGGAGAGGGAGCATGCAGAGCACATTGTTTGAATGGGTGTTGCTTGTATCATGTTTGTACGATGATCTTCAATGTACTTAGTTTGTGTGAGAAGCAAGCCAGAAGACGTGTGGTGAACCTCAACGCCAAGAAAATAATGAAGATCGCCCATATCTTTTAGTGAAAAACTAAGAGGATAGAAGGTCAACAAATTTTTGGATGTGAGTGAGAGAGTTTCCTGTGATAAAAATATCGTCTACGTATACTAATATATAAACGATAACACGTTGAGATTTGAGGATAAACAGTGACATATCGGCGGTGGAGTAGTAAAACCCATCTAAAGGAGGAATTGTTGCAAAGATGTTTACCAATCTCGTGGAGCTTTTTTGAGGCCATAGATGGCTCTATACAATTTGCAAACATGATTGGACCGATCGGAATCAACAAAACCCGGAGGTTGAAGCATATAGACTTCCTCGTTTAATTTTCCTTGTAGAAATGTATTGTTAACATCGAGTTGATGTAATAGCCAATTGTGATAGATGGCTTGAGCAAAAACTAGTCGAATGGTTACTGGTTTCACAACGAGACTATACATTTCAAAATAGTCTACGCCGGGTCGTTGGTGGAATCCTTTGGCAACGAGACGTGCCTTAAAGCGTTGAACATATCCATCGGGATTTTGTATTAATCGAAAAACCCAACTGCAGCCAACAAGGTTGTAGCTTGGATTAGGTGCGACAAGAGATCAAGTGTGATTGCGAATTTGAGCGTCCATTTCTTCACCCATTGCACTATGCCACCGAAAATCCGTAAGAGTTTGTACATGAGATTTTGGTTCAACATTAGATGGTTATATAGCAGCGGCATAGACAAGAAAGTACTTGTGATTTGGCTTGACGATGTTATTTTTGGAGCGAGTGACCATTTGATGTTCATTAGAAGTTTGTTCTTCATTGCAGGCGATCTGTTCAAAGTGAGTAACCAGACAAGAAACATTGTTAGATGGAGAGGCAGTATGATGATTTAAATCTCGAAATTCAACCATTGACATTTGGTGATTGATCAGTGTTGTTGTTGGTGGTGAGGAATCAATGGTAGGGGTGGTAGTAGAATAGCGAGTATGAGGTGAGGAAAGGGGAAGAAAGGTGACAGTGAAAAATGTGTTGGAAGGAGAGTCAACTGATGATGGTTGACTCAAAGAAGTAAAAGGGTTATTGTTTTTGAAAGGAAAGGATGATTGAAAAAATGGAACATGATATGAAACATATAAACGAGAACATGTTATATCAAAACATAAGTATCCACTTTGGGTCAATGAGTGACCAAGAAACACGTAAGGATTTGATCGGGCATTAAGTTTATGAGCTGAATAGGGAGAATCCGAGGGTAGCAAAGGCACCCAAAGACGCAAAGGTTGGAAAAGTTTGGAGATTCATGAAAGATGCATATGGAATCTGAAAAACGATGGTTGAGTTGGACATATGGTTGATTAAATAAACTGCAATAGCAAATACGTAAGTCCAAAAATGAAGTGGCATGTGAGCTTGAGAAAGAAGAGCAAGACCCATCTCAATGATATGTCGATGATGGCGTTCCGAGATGCCATTGTGTTGAGATGTGTGGGGAGGAGTTGATAAATGACAAATACCATGAGAAGCAAAAAAAGAGGCAAGAGCAATGAACTCAGCTCCATTATCGGAGTATAAGGATATAGTTTTGTTTTCAAATTTGTTTTCAACAAGAGCTTGAAAGCGTTTGACTTTTTCTGAAACTTGGGACTTGTGTTTGAAAGGATAGTACCAAATGTCTAGTAAAATGTTCAACTATAGTTAGATAATATTTGTGACCATCAAAGGATTGTATAGGATAGGTCCATACATCTGAGAAAAATATTTCTAAGGGACGAGTGGAACGAATAGAAAACAAACCAAAAGATTATTGGTGACTTTTATTAATAGAGCAATAATTGCATAAAAGAGATTTTGATTTATTGGACAATGGTACTGAAAGTTGAGAAAGAACACGTTAAAATTTCAAAGGATGGGTGACCCAATTGGGCATGCCAATCTACGAGAGTTGTTTTGGTTGTGCTGAAGATTTGAGATTTATTTGTGAAAGGTTGATTGCCCAGCCACTCATACAAGCCATTTCTAGTTTTTCTGGTTTTGAGAAGCGCGCGCGTGCTTAGATCCCTCACCTAAAAAGACCAACGATCAAATAAGACATAAGTGTTGTTATCTTTGCAAAATTGGCTCACGAAAATGAGATTTTTCTCAAATCGTAGAACAAGTAAGGTATTGGGTAAGGAGAGGGAACAAGAGAAAGAAGAAAGTGTAGTTGAACTCATATGTGTGTCATCAAGATTTGAGCCATCACCAAGCGTAACATCGTCGGCTCCATGGAAAGGAGAATGCCAATTTAAATTGCCAAGATCAGATGTAACATGGTGAGATGCACCAAAGTCGAGTAGCCAAGACGGTATATCTGAAGGTGTGAGACTGGTGGCAAAAGCATGCGGTTGCCAGTTAGAAGTGGAGGAGTGTTGGATCGGTGAAAGAGACGACGCCAAAACTATGTGAAACAGGGAGAAGTTCTTGACTGTGTGATCTTGAGTTTCATAGGCATGACATTTTCCCAAATAGGGGCGACTGCCTCCTCTATAATATGGGGAATATCATGGAGCTGAAAATTGAGGAGGGGAGAATTGTTGATGTAGAATTTGTTGATTGGGATGAGGAGCACCTATGTTTCGTTGGTTGAGTTGATTTGCAGTAGTAGGAAATGAATGATTTGCAGGCTAAGAGCAGATTATCGCAGCCTCTCGATTGACTAGTTTGTCCCGAAGTTCCTCAAAGGTAAGAGGTGTATCACGACCATTGACTTATTCTACAACGGCACGCTAGTCGTCATCAAGTCCATCAAAGATGTACTTGATTATATCTTCATGATCAAGAGGTTTTCCGAAGAGTGCAAGTTGATCGGCTTTGGTTTTCATACTTTTCATATACTCCTCAATGGTGTGATTACCTTTGATGTTTTTTTGAACTGTTCTTTAATCTGTTTCATATGTCCTCGGGATGTTCTTCTGAAGGTTGAAGTTAGAATAGTCCAGACTTTCAGTGTTGTAGTAGCGAGAGAAATAAATGGTTGTAACTACGTGGTGATGGAACCAAAGAGAGCCATAAGAATGAACTTGTCTTTTTTTTGCCAAGCTACAAATTTCGGCTTGGGTGTGATAATGTTTCTTCAAAGACTGTTGTAGGTGGAATTGCAGTGTGTTGCTGTTAATAAAGTGGTAAAGATCGTGACCTTCAAAGAACGAAGACACTTGGATATTCCAAATGATTTAGCTGGTGGAATGCAATTTTGTTATATTATTCATAAGAGAATGAGATTTTGTGGATCTATTGACAATTGAGACAGATTCATCCGAATCAGATTTTGTTTGAGAAAAGAGAAATGGAGATGAATAAGAGAGATCAAAAAATTGAAACCGACCCAAGAAAAAGAAAAGAAATTGAAAATAATTGAGAAGAGCAAGTTGATATGCTCTAATACTATATAAGAAAATTTTATCTTATATTAATTAACTAGATTTATACCCACGCCATGCGTGGGAAAAGTATTCGTAAATTATATAATATTATTTATTAAAAAATATAAATTAAATATTTATATAATTTTAACTTTTATTTAAAGTTATTTTTATAAATTAATAAAAAATAATTGTTTTTAACGTATTTAATAATATTTTTGGTTAGTTTAATAAAATATATTGATTTTGTAACCATATTAATAACAATGGCATATATTGTAATAAAGCCTATTTATATATTAATTTAAAACTCATTGTGGTGATGACACGTCAGCATGGTATTTCTGTTAATAACACGTCAGGGTAAGGTTATTTTCTTAAAATGATTCTCAAATAATATATTAGGGATGTCATTAGTTACAAGTATTTATACCAAAGAAATTTAATATCATCTTTAAAAATAAGAACTGTTATTGACTTACTCTACTGTTAATATATCATTTGTACTTTCTATGATTATATGGACCAACACATCATTCTTAAGCAAACTTTTAGAGAAATTTTTTCCATGGAATTTCCTACTTATACCAGACTTTTTCTCATCAAACAGAGAAACCTTATGTCTTTTTGTACTTTGAAAATCTATGAGCATACTTTTAATAGCTCTCTGTTTACTTTTAATAGCTCTCTGTTTATTTTTAACTTAACTTAGTTTTGCAGATATAGGCTAGTGAACAAAACATGCTTATTATTAAGCCAAACCTCTACATTCACTTTGAAAAAAAAAAAAACAAAACAAAGAGGTTGGAAGAACACCAAATGATATAAGCACAAGGAATCTAGTAATGTTTATTATGATTCCGATGAACATCTTCAAACTTCTAATTCATAGATAGAAATCAGATTGGATGGATAGAAACTGATGGATAAACCTTCGATTTTAATACTAAATGATGTAAGATCTAAAATAGATGTTGTTTTAAATTCAGATAAAAAGCGAAAGATGAAAATGTTAGGTAAATCGAAGAACACCATTCAAAATGCGAAATTCCTTCTAATAAGTTTGTGAATCTACACAAAGGAAATGGATCCATGTTGTTTTCTAAGCAAGAAATCCATCTAAACACTTAGAGAAACAAGGAAAAAAAATTCCTAAGCTTTAAGTATAAAACTCTGATTTTTAGTGATTCAAAGATTACTGGGTTTTTTTTTCAATGGTGATAATGAGTTTATATAGGCTCATTACAAGTGGTCAATATATCAAAATAAATGCAAAATAAATCAAATTAATGACAGAAATAATAAATGAGATAGTCTTAGCAATCGTCATTAATGCATGGCGACTAGTTCTCTTTATCTAAACAACTTTTTAATATATCCATTGTACGATTGTCTTCTAGATACTCTTTGAGGTTTTGAACAATTTGGATTGACTTGACTTAGATCATTTGTTGACAAGCCAATTATGAGAATTGCGTTTCAAGATTTTGTCAGCATATATATCATTCAATCCTCCCTCAATTAGTATACATATCACTTTTTTATAATTGTTAGTATTGTTCGTTTGGTCACCGCAAGCGGCAGCGGTTAATACTATGGCTGCAGCAGTGATAGATATCGTTAATTTGTCTGTAACCGGTGATTATGGTTGTGGTTGATCGCAGATTATTGTTCGTTTAGCTGTCACATATACATACGGCATACGCAGCGATCAGATGCTACGTCTTTTGTAACAATATTTTCGACCGTTAATTAAATTACAAGTCAATTATGAGAATTGCGTTTCAAGATTTTTTCAACATATATATCATTCAATCCTCACTCAATTAGTATACATATGACTTTTTTTATAATTGTTAGTATTGTTCGTTTGGTTGCCGCAAACGGTACCGGTTAATACTCGACAGTAGCAGCGACAGATGTTGTTTATTTTTCTGCCACCGGCGATTACGATTGTGGTTGATCGCAGATTTGTTGCACCGATGTTTTAATTAACGATCGAAAAAATGTTATATAAGACGCAGTATCTGATCGTTTCATCTGATCGTTTCGTCTGTCGTAGGTATTTGCGACAGCTAAACGAACAATAATCTGTCACAGATACCTGCAACAGCTAAACGCAATAATCTGCCGTAGCCACAAATTTTTCTAATTGATAAACGAACATGACCGTTTATATTCATTTTTTTCAGCCACCACATTCTGGGGAATAGTATAGGTACAATTTCTATTTCTTGCAAAAAATATACAACTCAATTATGATAAACATTTGTAAAGCTACCTACTTTGTTACTCTTGTGAAATACATGTTACCATTTATGCAAATATGAGTGCACCTAAGTTATCCAAAGTTTCTTCTTGATATAAGATTTCTTATGAGATTTCGAATGTATACGACATTGTGCATGATCTTCACAATTCTTCCATGAGTGTTTGAGATCAGAATTCTTCACAATTTTTGCACTTACGGATTTAAGGATTTACACTTAATTAACTTGACTAAAACAAAGAGAGCAAACCGCTCCAATCCAATGTAAATTGGTTTGGATTATCTAAGTCATGCAAATTCTTTAAGCCAATTTTCAACAATATTCTATTTAAAAAATATCATATTTAGTTTCGTATAATTGTTACTAAAATCAATTTAAAATGTTTAAAACTGTTTTTATAGAAATTTTGTGCCACTAATTAGATTGGATATTGAAACCCAACTTTGTGCAAAAGTTAGAGAAATATGGAATTGGTGTTGCTTTTGTTACATAAGTAGTCATTTTGTGCATGGAGCTTTTATATTACTCAAAGGTAAAACACATTAACCAGATACACTTTTTTTCATTTAAGAGAACACTAGATTTAGATAGTAGAAAAAAAAAACATTCATATATTATAATCAATTAATTATTTAAAAAATATAAATTATATATTCATATATATATTTTTTAATATTTTTAATACAATTATCTATTAATACATAATTTATTTTATTTTATTATTATATATTTAATTATTATTATATATATTATTAATTATATATAGTATTATGTCACTGAATTCAAAAATTATTTTTATAATTTAAATAAATTACATAGATCATTGATATCATAGTAAAATATATTGATTTTTTAACGAAATTAGTAGTATTGTGATATATTGTAATTATTTTAATAATTTAAATTTATTTATATATTTATTTAAAATTATTTATAAATTATCGTATATGTAAATTAAAAAATAAAAATAATTGTTTTTTAAGATAACTGAAATAACTGAAATAAACTAAAATAACCATAAATAATTGAAAATAACAAAAAATAACAGAAAATAACTCAAATATACGAAATATTTTCAGATAACCAAAGTATTTTCGGATAACCAAAAATAATTTGGTTTTTTGGTTATTATTTCGGTTTTCGGTTCGGTTTTGGTTAGTAACCAATAACCATGATTTTCTAAAATAATATCCGTTTGTTTAATTTTTTTATAACCGAATACCAACCAAAATCTATTTTTCGGTTTAGTTTCGGTTCGGATTATTTTCCTACACCTAAAACATTCAGATGAACATACAAACAAGGCGTAATTGTAAGTGCCCATACTTGAAGCAAATCTTCTTTAAAAATATTATAAAATATTTAATATAATTTTAAATTTTATTTCTATCCAATATATATATATATATATATATATATATAAGATAAATTTGTTATTATGAAAATGCAAATAAGTTATGTATAAAATTAATTTGAATAAACGAAGAATAAATACTACAACTTTTAAATAGTTTCATATTGATTATATTCTTGGAGAAGAAGGGATCTTTTTCAATAACCTTACATAGTCTCTGTCCAAAATGACAATGGACCAAAATCTATTCAAAGATGCCTTAATTCCAAAGTATGAACAAGGAAACAAATTCACATAAAAGAGTATAAGTAAAGATTTCTACCCTAAACCTTATTCACTCGATAACATGAGTCAAGAATACTTCTCAATTCATTGAGAAGCATGGAAAACAAAACGCCATATCTTAGAACATAGAAGACAACTATGTGATGAATGGAAGTTTAGTCTTTTAATACCTCGGACCTTGTACTATCTTCCTCTCGGAGGAATCATTCCGGAAACTACCAACCGAAGTAGACCGTTCGGGTTTATTCGGGATAGTTTTGGAGAGCCATTCAAGTCCTTCATATAAACCTTGTCCAGAGATGGCTGATGTTCCTTGTATAAACCTACATAAAACATCAATCATACACACAACTTGTTGCCATCCATCATGTCTATATGTAAGAAGAAGATGTTCTCGTAATTACCAACAACGTTTGGATAGCCCATGAAGACCAAGTTTGTTTGCAACTTCATCTACTGGTAAAGCATTTCTTGAATCTTGCTTGTTCGCAAAGACGAGTACACATGCATCTTCAAGTTCATTCTGTGATACACAAAGTTGTTAAAGAAATGAAGAGAAAAAAAGAGAATGAGTAACACTTGAAAACTGCATTTTTCATGATTTTACATTGGTTAGTATGCGATGAAGCTCATTACGAGCTTCTGATATCCTTGCAATGTCACTACTGTCTACTACAAAGATGAGTCCCTGTGAGTTTTGAAAATAATGTCTCCACAATTTCCGAATCTATTGGAAAAAAACCAACAATTTTGGTCAGAACAATTAGATATTTGTTGAGAGAAAGATGAAAAAGAAAATGTAAAACACTAAATCATGTACCTTCTCTTGTCCTCCTATATCCCATACAGTGAAATTGATGCCTTTGTATTCTACTGTCTCGAGATTAAACCCTAAAAATATCATTGAAATGAATCTAACTACCACATCATAAATGATGAAATATCAATCTAATTACCACATCGAAATTTAGATAAATATAATCTAATACATAACTCAAATTTAACTCTAATTTATTTAAAATTAATAATTTTTACGTTTTACGTGGGTATAACATATTATAAATTTGTTGATTATTACATTTGATTAATTGTTATCAATATTATATTACATGTTTATTATAAAACATGAGATTTATTTGTGTTTTATACATTTTAAATTACTAAAATTATATTTTTCAGTTTGTAATATATTTTCATTTTTATTTTATAATCAAATTATATTTGAACTATATATTGATACGATTATATAACTTTTTACATCTTGGGAGGGTATAACATATTATAATTTCGGTCATTTTTACATTTGATTAAAATTGGTATTAATATTATGTTACAAGTATATTATAGAACATGAGTTTCCTTTGTGTTTTATGCATTTAAAATTACTAAAATTATATTTTCAGTTTGTAATAAATTTACATTTTTATTTTAATATCAAATTATATTTGAAATATATATTGGTACGATTTTATATTAAAAATTATAGACTTATATATAATACACTTTTTTATCGCTGGGCCAAATGGGTCAGCCCAATAGTCCAATATCTTTATACGAAGATTTAACATACTATTACGAAAGAATATAGAGTCGAATTCTACAACTCTGAGATGAACGTAAATGTGGTGCAACCACTAGATCACTAAAGATGGTGCAACCACTAGATCACTTATAAATTTTAAACCATTAATTTTGCATTTTTGGCTATATATTTTGTAAAATTAAGTTTTATATTTAAAATTACCATTTTACATTTGAATAACCATCATATCATAATTTTTTAGACATATCATCTTTTTCTAATCACATATAAATATTTTTTGAAACTCATTTTTCTTTGTAAGGAATCTTTTGAAAAATAGTCAAAAATAAAACCCTATGGACTTGTTGAGTTGACCTAAAGCCAGATAATACATACTAAAAAGTGGAGTTGGATTTAAACTTCTATAATCTAACCGTAAATGATATTTCATCAAGAGAGGTATGGAAAGAAAGAAAGAAAAAAAAAAGCTGATATGACATACCGATAGTAGGAACTGTTGTCACAACCTCACCAAGCTTGAGCTTATAAAGAATGGTCGTCTTCCCTGAACCATCAAGACCAACCATCAAAATCCTTACTTTATACTTGGGAAGAAACCTTTTAGCTATACGTGAAAATCTAGCTCCCATATGGACGAGTAAACAAAGAAAAATTACAAAAGTCTGAGAAATATTGAAAGAAAACATAAAACTTCAGAAACTAAACCTTATATATGATTTGTGAAGAATAATATTACCGAACGTGAAGCAAAGGAAAAAGGTAAAATCCCATTAGAAGTGAAGCTGGAAGGAATAAGTTCTAAAAGGTGACTGAAGCAAAGAATGTTGTGCCAACTCAAAAGCTATGGAATATGACTCGTTACATACTTTTTCGTTGATGCATCGTCCGAAAATGAGTAATGTGTTTTCGACTTTCATATCAAAAGATTCGAGGAGAAAGCCTTGATGATGAGAGTACTTCTCAATCTGTTTCTTGGCCTTCTCACCGACCACAACTCAGTAAGGTATGGACACTTATTTTCATGAATGTATGGTTCAATACCGGAACCAAAATCATCGAAGGCTTAGTGGATTTATAGCACATTTTAGTAATCAAAACATCCAAAGATATAACTCTCTTCATAAGATTGTAACGTCAGCATTTATATGTTGTCACGTCTCGAGAGAATGACACATGTCCAACTTTTCTCATTGTTTTCTTTTTATTAGCTATAGACATAAATTTTATATCTATTGGATTACAATCCCAAAATCTCTAATATATTATTTCAGAATCATTTTAAGAAAATAACCTTACCATAACGTGTTATTAACAGAAATATCATGCTGACGTGTCATCACCACAATGAGTTTCAAATAAATATATAAATAGGCTTTACTTACTAGAATAATTACAATATATGCCATTGTTATTGATATGGTTAGAAAATCAATATATTTTATTAAACTAACTAAAAATATTATTAAATGCGTTAAAAACAATTATTTTTTCCTTAATTTACATATACAAAAATTAATATTAAAAATAATTTTAAATAAAAATTAAAAGTATATAAATATTTAATTTATATTTACTAATAAAATATAATTTATGAATATTTTTCCCCACGCATAGCGTGGGTATAAATCTAGTATATAATTATTAATTTAGGAAATTTAGAGCTATAATTTGTAATAATTTGCTTGGTTTACAACATTATATGAGCAACTTATTTATACAAACAAATCATCCCACTCTAAATCTCCTAAATTGATAATTCCAAATTTTTTTATATTTTAGGATTGCAACCCTATCAATATAAAATTTATGTTTATCACTAATACTTTTCAATTCCATTATTGTTATTCAGATTGTTACTTTTAAAATTTTAAATTGTTATAACTGCTGTTAACAATGAAAAATATAGTAATTAAATTTTAAATTTATAACACAACTATGTGGATCTAATTGTCTAAAACAAATACCATTCTTCATAATTTACCATATAAACTTTGAAAAATACGTTTTTCGAATTTGTCATGTCACTATAGAAAAATACTATATAGTTGATATTTAGCATTTCATCATTTAAAAACATACAAAAAAATAATGTATCAAACTATTAATCGCATAGCAAATCATTAAATTTAAATTTATGATTTTAAAAATCATATAACATAAACAACAGTTAAATTTAATTTAAAATATTATAATATATCAAAATTTATACTAGTTTCATATTTTGTCACATCATCACTACAAATGAATATATCACGTGTTCAATGTGTAACATATAAACGATATTGCCGTAAAAACAGAGCATCGCTCCAAAGAAATTCATCGAATGGACCACAAGCCCAAACCATGTGATAATTCAGCTTCTCAGCCCAACACCCAACTTTCACGCACGCGCCAACAACTTTCGTCTTCTCCGCAACGAGACAAACAACATTACACTGGTGTGAAAACTGACGGTACGGGAATAATCTACGGTGTTGAAACCTCCAATCGTTTCAATGGTTTGGATTTAAAATCATGAGCGGCTACTCCACAACTTGTAGCCTACTAGGGCTTTTAACTCTTTGTTATAAAAGCAAGTTGTAATCGAAACCAAGTTCTCAAGCAAATAAAATATGAAAATTTCCAGAAAGCTTTCTTTTCTTATTCTGTTCTAATCTTGCGTCTATGGTATCAGAGCTCCATGGAAAATCGAACCATGGACCTATACTCACCTCCTCCTCTAAACATAACCAGCTGCGTGATGGTGAAGCTCGTTGAAGGAAACTACATCCTTTGGAAAAGACAGTTCGAGAGCTTTCTCTCCAGACAGGGTCTGCTCGGCTTCGTTAATGGCGCTATTTCACAACCGACTGCAACACTCCCGGTTCCAAATGTCGAAGGTCATGCTGGAGAAATGCCAAATCCTGATTTTGTGTCTTGGAACCGAGCTGACCAGGTGGTGCAGTCATGGCTTTTGGGTTCATTATCTGAAGAAATCTTGAGTGTAGTTGTCGGAGCACATACAGCTCAACAAGTGTGGTTGGCACTCGCACACCACTTCAACCGAGTGTCTTCCTCCCGTTTGTTCGAACTACAAAGAAAACTACAAACGATTGTGAAAAACGACAAGCCGATGAACACATATCTCAGAGAAATAAAAAATCTTTGTGATCAGTTATCATCGATTGGTAACCCAGTGAGCGAAAAAATGAAAGTTTTTGCTGCTCTTCAAGGTGTTGGCCGTGATTATGAACCGATTAAAACAAGTATAGAAGGCGCTATGGACAGTCAACCTCAACCCACATTCGACACCATTGCACCTCGCTTGGTTAGTTTCGATGATCGTTTACAAATTTATGCATCAGATGCCTCCATTACCCCTAACTTGGCGTTTAACACGGTGTATACAAGTGCTGCACCACGTTATTACGCCAATCGTGGAAGGGGCAATATGCAATCTCGGTTTGGTTCACGGGGAAGAGGAAATTTCTCAACTCGAGGACGTGGTTTTCCGCAACAAATAACGTCATCCAACAACAATCCGGTTGTCTGTCAGATTTGCGGTAAATCAGGGCATCCCGCTCTAAAATGCTGGCACCGTTTCAATAATAGCTATCAAACTGAGGATTTACCAACCGCTCTTGCCACACTCCGTATTACTGACGTTTCAGAACAAACCGGACAAGAGTGGTTTCCGGATACCGGCGCCACTGCCCATGTCACAAATAACCACAACGTTCTGCAACAATCCCAGCCTTACACCGGAAATGATACAGTAATGGTGGCGGATGGAAATTGTTTGCCCATAACACACACTGGTTCCTCTAGTCTAGCATCTTCTTCAGGTAATCTTCCACTTAAAGATATTTTGGTTTGTCCCGATATAGCCAAATCTTTACTTTCTGTTTCCAAACTTACAAGAGATTACCCGTGTGTGTTTGAGTTTGATTGTGATGGTGTTCGTATAATTGATAAGGAAACAAAGAAGATGCTGGTAATGGGAAAATCGCATAATGGCTTATATTGTTTGGAGGACAACAAATTGCAGGTTCACTATTCCTCACGACAACAGGCAGCTAGTGAAGAGGTTTGGCATAAACGCCTTGGCCATCCTCATGCTCAAGTCCTCCAACAGTTGGCTAAGACAAATTCTATCTCCATCAATAAAACTTCCAAACCTCTATGTGATGCTTGTTAGCTAGGCAAAAGCACTCATCTCTCTTTTTCAGACTCTTGTTTTGTTGCTTCAAAGCCTTTAGAACGCATACATTGTGACCTTTGGGGTCCTACACCAATATTTTATGTTCAAGGATTTTGCTTCTATGTGATTTTTATTGACAATTTTTCAAGATTTTGTTGGTTCTATCCATTAAAGGCTAAATCAGATTTTTATGCAACATTTGTTATGTTTCAGAAAATGGTGGAAACACAATTCAACGACAAAATCAAAATTTTTCAATGTGACGGAGGTGGTGAATTCACTAGCCGGAAGTTTTTGAATCTCCTCCAACTTTCCGGTATTCGCCAATTCATCTCTTACCCGTACACTCCTCAACAGAACGGGCTAGCAGAGCGGAAGCATAGACACATCACCGAGCTTGGACTCTCAATGATGTATCAAAGTAAGATGCCGCAAAAATTCTGGGTAGAAGCTTTCTTTACAGCTAACTACCTTAGCAACTTGCTGCCCACCTCTAGTCTCATGAATAAACAATCACCCTTTGAGAAACTCACTGGTAAACCTCCCACTTATACGTCTTTACGTACTTTTGGCTGCGCATGTTATCCTACTTTACATGATTACGGTTCAAATAAGTTTGATCCCAGGTCCTTGAAGTGTGTCTTTCTTGGCTACAATGAGAAATATAGAGGATATCGTTGTCTGTATCCTCCAACGGGTCGCGTCTATATAAGCCGTCATGTATTGTTTGATGAGTCTACCTTTCCGTTTCAAGACACCTATACTTCACATCAATTGAGCCCTAACACACCTCTTCTTGCAGCATGGCAAAAATGTTTTATACCACAATCTACTCAGCCTCCTCCAGCTACAACAGATTCAGCTCACAACCTTGCTGAACTCTCACTGCCCTTTCTCCCCATGGGTACCCAACAGCCGGATTCTTTACCAATTCATGCCGAGCCAACACCTACCCAACAGCCGGATCCTATGCCATCTTCGCCTACACAGCTCAGCCCTGCTTCACATGGTGATATTGCTACTAATGGAGATGAGTGTACTGAGCGTACGGCGAGCTTAGATCTCGATCCTATTGGCGACAGCGCTCTTTCTCCATTGGGTAGCACATCATCACCACACGCTTCTCCAGCCCTCTCCCCGGTTGCTCAGCCTCCACCACATCCCATGACTACCCGCTCTAAGGCCGGTATAGTCAAACCAAATCCTCGGTATGTATTACTTACTCAAAAGGTCGCTTACCCGGAGCCAAAAACAGTGACAGCTGCCCTCAAAGACATCGGTTGGAAAACAGCCATGGAAGAGGAGATAAACAACTTTTTTGAAACAAATACTTGGTCACTAGTTCCTTACACACCTGGAATGAACGTCCTTGGTAGCAAGTGGGTATTTCGTACTAAACTCAAAGCCGATGGCAGCCTAGATAAACTCAAGGCCAGAATTGTTGCTAATGGATTTCATCAAGCCGAAGGAATAGACTATCTTGAAACATATAGTCCTGTTGTACGCACAGCAACAATCCGAGCTATACTTCATGTTGCCACTATCCGTCACTGGGAGATAAAGCAACTAGATATCAAAAACGCCTTCTTACATGGCGATCTCAATGAGACAGTTTACATGTCTCAACCTCCCGGTTTTGTGGATCCACAAAAGCCTAAACATGTGTGCCGGTTACATAAATCGCTATATGGTTTGAAGCAATCACCTCGGGCATGGTTTGATAAATTTAGCTGCTACTTGATTGACTTTGGCTTTGTTTGCAGCAAACCCGATCCTTCGCTCTTTGTCTATACTCGCAACAAGACAATCATCCTTCTCTTGTTGTATGTTGACGACATGATTATTACCAGAAATAGCACCGATCTACTCAACACTTTACTCTTGGATCTCAGCAAAACTTTCAAAATGAAAGATTTGGGGCCCTGCACTATTTTCTCGGTATTCAAGTGCAACCTCATACGGGAGGTTTGTTTTTATCCCAACAACAGTACGCCGAAGACCTCCTCGCTATTGCTTCTATGAGCGATTGTCAAGCGGTTGCCACTCCTCTCCCGCTCCAGTTTGACAAGCTTTCTGTGCAAACTATGGTTTTCCCTAATCCAACTTATTTTAGAAGTCTTGCCGGCAAACTTCAATACTTAACTCTCACACGACCGGATATTCAATTTGCGGTAAACTTGGTTTGCCAACGAATGCATGCGCCAACGGTAGCTGATTTTCATCTACTCAAGCGAATCCTTCGCTACCTAAAATGCACTATCAAGTTAGGTCTTAATTTCTCCAACAAAACCGATTGCACACTACGCGCATTCAGCGATAGTGATTGGGCCGGCTGCAAAGAGACACGACGTTCAACAGGTGGTTTTTGTACTTTCTTAGGGACTAACTTAATCTCTTGGTCCTCTAAGAAATAACCCACTATTTCTCGCAGCTCCACGGAAGCTGAATACCGCTCTCTTTCAGCCACAGTAACCGAGATCACTTGGCTCAGCTCGGTTTTAAAGGAACTTGGCGTCGTGTTGCATTCCACTCCAGTACTTTTCTGCGACAATCTCTCATCTGTCTATCTTACCGCCAATCCAGCCTTTCATTCTCGCACAAAGCACTTTGATATGGATCATCACTACATCCGAGAACGTGTGGCTCTTGGTACCTTGATTGTTAAGCATATTCCTGCACATCAACAAATTGCGGATGTCTTCACAAAATCTTTGCCCAGAGACTCGTTCATCAACCTTCGCAACAAACTTGGTGTTATGTTGCACCCCACACCAAGTTTGAGGGGGGCTATAAACGATATTGCCGTAAAAACAGAGCATCGCTCCAAAGAAATTCATCGAATGGACCACAAGCCCAAACCATGTGATAATTCAGCTTCTCAGCCCAACACCCAACTTTCACGCACGCGCCAACAGCCTTCGTCTTCTCCGCAACGAGACAAACAACAGTACACTGGTGTGAAAACTGACGGTACGGGAATGATCTACGGTGTTGAAACCTCCAATCGTTTCAATGGTTTGGATTTAAAATCATGAGCGGCTACTCCACAACTTGTAGCCTACTAGGGCTTTTAACTCTTTGTTATAAAAGCAAATTGTAATCGAAACCAAGTTCTCAAGCAAATAAAATATGAAAATTTTCAGAAAGCTTTCTTTTCTTATTCTGTTCTAATCTTGCGTTTATAACATCTCATTATTTGAAAAACATATAAAAACATGTGTCCAACTATTAATCACGAAGAAAATCATTAAATCTAGATTTTACTATTTTAAAATCATGTAGCATAACAGCATATAAATTTAATTTATATTTTAAAAATATTAGATGAAAGAAAATATTAGAGTCATAAAAACAAAAACAAAAACTTATATAACAATTATAAAAGGATCAAAATTAAAAAAAAATAAAAATTATTGTTTACAATATAAAATAAAAAACGGTGAATAGCATGGTTCTCACCTTGTTTTGTGTAAATTATCAATGTCTCTTTTAATAATATAATAGAGTAATATTTTAAAATAACACCTTTTTTATTTTTTATTTTAAATTTAACATATTAAAAATAAAATTATTAAAATAGCATAATTATTATATAAAAGTAATTATTTACCTCAAATAAACTATATATAATATCTGGCTTCAGTTTTTCTAAATTAAGGTTTAAATTTTTTTTATTAGAATGACATTTTTAACTATTTTAATATTAAATTTATGCTATTTTTAAAAATTTTAATGATTACTAATATATTTGGAATAAAAACATAAAATAATATTATTTTAGATAATTTTCCTTAATAATATACCAGAGTTTAGGTTTTTTGGTTTAGTTATAAAAAATTTTTTTTTAAAAAATAAGTTTTATCAATTGACTTATTTTTGCGATATATTAAGCCGACCATTATTGCCTAATTTGCTATCACTTTCTGATCTAGTAGGCATGTTCTAATGAGTTTTCACGGGTTGTTGGTTTTTCCGATTGATTTTAAAATCTACCTATAATCTAAAACTCTAGTGATGATGTTGTTGATTAGGACACAAAGGAAAAGTCCCAAATAGCCTCTCTTTTTTACTCAGTTTTTTTTTCTATCTTTTCCACTGTAAATCGATAGAGAGAAAAAAGGATTTTTTTAGTGTATAGATGAAAGATTCAAATGACATTAGAATGTTCTGGTTTCAATAGGTGATTTCTCTCTCTAATAAAGACATATGTAATCTCTTTTTTTTAGAGAATTTGACAAGAACCGAAGATTATGTGATTTGGGATTTTTGTTTTGACCCTTTTTGCTTAGATCAATTAATTTATTTTCATTACACTGGAAAAAAGAGCTAGGTGATATGTCATTGTGAAAAGGTTTGGTAGGAAACATAGGAAAGTGGCATGTGAAGAGTCTGCCAAACTTGTGTAATGAAAATATTATGGTTATTTATCCAAATACAAAAAAATTAGATTTATATCTATGCAGAAAAATATTTATAAATTATATAATATTGTTTATTATTAAATATAAATTAAATATTTATATAATTTTAATTTTTATATGAAATTATTTTTAATAATAATTTTTATATATATAAATTAAGGAAAGAAAAATAATTGTGATTTTAAAAATTTAATAGCATTTTTTGGTTAGTTTAATAAAATATATTGATTGTTTGACCGAATTAATAACAATAGCATATATCGTAATTATTTTAGTAATTTAAAATCATTTATATATTTATTTGAAATTTACTGTGATTATGATACGTCAGTGACATTTTAAAAAAAATGATTCTCAAATAATATATTAATGATAAGCAACAAATGTAAAGAAGCAAAGTAAACCCATTTGCATTATGTCAACTTTCTAAATTGAATAAATAGACAACTAAACATACATTTTCTCAAGTGTTTGCATTATTTCCTTCATGGAAGGTCGCTTTTGAGGCAAGGAAGAGACACAATCATACCCTAACCTAAAGCATGCGACCACCTCATCTTCTAGGTGAGCCACGTCAGCCCTAATCGTCTCATCGACCAACTTCAAGAACCGATTCTTCTCATCAAGCTCGGAATCGTGGACCAATTCTTGATCGACCAAGAAAACTCTGCCTATAAGAAGCTCAAAAAGTATGACACCAAAGGAATAAACGTCCCATTTAGGGTTTGGTTTCTGACTTGTAGACCACTCTGGTGGATGATACTGTGAAGTTACTTTTGGGCCAAGTGTTAGTGAATGAGTTGGATTCATTAGGCGGTCAAGGCCCATATCTGTGATTATGGGCTCAAAGTCGGAGTCCAAAAGAATGTTATTGGGCTTGATGTTGCCGTGCACGTGCTTCTTGTAGTGGATGTATGCAATACCTCTAGCTATTCCTCTTGCTATCTTAAGTCGTGCATTAAAAGAGAGTGGATTTTGTGAAGATGTAGAAGATGAACTTGCTTTAGCTGTTTTCATATCAAACAAATTAATGTTGATACTAATGGTATGTAAAATACAAGTAATTTATTTAAAATAAAATGATCAATTGATTTTACAATTTATCGTCTTGACTACTAAAAATATTGTTAGTGGTAGGTCTGAGCATAATAACCATTCGGATTTTGGATATTTTTTTAGATTTTGGATATTTCAGTATTTTGAATCTATAATACTTTCAAATATTTTAGAATTTTAGTTTGGATTTGATTCCATTCAGGTTGAATTCAGTTCCATTCTGATGTGAGTTAGGATCAAATATCCAAAAATCAGTAAAAACTAATAAGTTGGTTAAATTCATATGAATAAAATTTGATTAAATTTTAAATAATAATAATTAAAAAAATTTAAATATTTTGGTTATTTTCACTATTTAAATATTTTGGTCCAAATAATTAATATCTTAGGATTAATAGTTTTAATTTTAGATCATTCAGTTATATTAAATAAAAATAAATTAGTATTTTTAAGTATATAACTGTATTTCGGATACCTATAATTTTGGTTCATAACTAGATTTTGGATAATTCTGTATTTCGAAATTTTAGATTAAAAATTAATTAAAAACTAGATTTTGGATTAAGAATTAATTAAAAATTAAAATTAATTAAAAACTAGATTTTGGATTAAGTATTAATTAAAAATTTACAATTAATTAAAAAATTAAATTTTGGATTAAGAATTAATTAAAAACTAGATTTTGGATTAAAAGAAAATTAAAAAAACTAGATTTTGGATTAAGAATTAATTTAAATTTTGGTCTAAGATTCGGTTAAAACAAAAATTAGTCATTCGGTTATGGAAACGTACCGTTGGAGGAGAAAGGTAGGGTTCCATTTGGGACATAGTCGGAGATGAGAAGCTTCTCTTCGTTTCCCCAGACGAAGCCACGAACTCTAACGAGATTTGGGTGTCGTAGTTTAGCGATTACCTGAACCTCCCGTTCGAATTCCTTTAATTTCTCAGCCGTACAACTCTCCGCTCCGATCCGCCGCACTGCAAAAGCCGCACCGTTCTCTAACACCGCTTTATACACGATTCCACTTCTGCTTGTTCCTAGTACGTAAGCTGATGCCTTTAGTAGAATATCGAGCTCCAGCTGAGTCTCTCTGTCGAGGGTCACTAGCTGTGTTTGAGCGTTGTGTTTCAGTCGCCCACCATCTGTTCGATTATATGCCTCAATGGTTTTCTTGTCTTGAAGCTGGTTCTCTATGTCGCTCTCGGATGATACCGACGATGTCTCTTCGTATCTTCCGGTTATGCACGAGCCGCATCCCGTTTTTGCAGCTGGAGATTTCGTGACCTCTGATATTGATAAGCTGTGTTTCATTTGGTGACTCGATTTCTTTACGGATAATGTATCGTTTTTCTCCAGGCGATCTTTCAAGACTTTAAAAGTGCTGTATTCTTCGTAGCTTCTGCGTTTCCTGAGATGGTATATGTAGAGGATGAACATCCCTATGATAGCTAGACCAGCTAAATCTGCAACTGTAATTCCTACGATGGTGCTTGGCTTTAGTTTGCTTTTGGATGTTTGGTTTGGTGATTCTTGTGAAGGCTTTGTTGCAGATGAAGTTCGGGGCATGACTGCTATTGCCGGTGAAGTAGTCTCAGAGATATTTGGTGGGTCGGAATGAGTAGAAGGAATTGAACAAAGGGTTTTCAATGGCATCCCACACAAGCCTGGATTACCGGAAAACGACTCTGTCTTTTGGTTAAGCATAGGTGGGGTACTAGGAATCGGTCCTGTTAGATTATTAAAGGAGAGATCGAGAATGGCGCTTGATGGAAATTTCTCGGCAAAAACTGGAGAAATCATTCCGGAGATTTGATTGCTTGATAAGTTGAAGTAATGCAGACTTTTTCCTTCAAAATCTGGAGGCAGAGATCCGTCTAGAAGATTTGAGGAAATATCCAAAACCGTCAGATTCTTGAGAAGTGATAGATTTTGAGGGATATTTCCAGTGAAGGCATTAGCGGAGAGGTTCAAGAGCTGGAGACTAGCCATGTTGCTGATACGATCAGGCAATTCGCCAGAAACATTGTTGTTTCCAAGGGACAGAACGCTAAGCTGAGTGGCGTTGGAGACTGAATCTGGCAGTGACCCATGGAAGAAATTGTTGGAGAGATCCAAGATTCTAAGATTTGGAATTGAAAACAAGCTTGGAGAAACAGAACCCAGAAGCTGTTTGTTGGGAAGAACCAAGCTTGTAACTCTAAACATGTCGGGGGTGTTTGGATTCCCAAGCTCTGTACAAGTGATACCAGTCCAGGAACAAGGTATTTCATCGTCGTAGTTCCAGTTACGTAGAACAGAGAGAGGGTCATCGATGATGGAATATTTGAAAGTTAGCAAATTAACACCATCTGTGTTAAGAGCTTGGAGTAGTGTAGGGAGAAGAAGAGGAAGAAGATAGAAGAGGAAATGATTGAATAGGTTGGTTATGTGGGAAGTCATGGCTTTGAGTTTTAGGATTTTGCTCTTTCTCTGAGTATGCTTATGAAAATGGCATATTCATAGGATAAAGAGATAAGAAGGACAGAGAAGGTGAACCACTGCAAGTTATTATTGTTCTGTTCACCAAATTTATGAGATATTGGAGCAAAGCAAAGCAAAACAACTGAGGTGTTTAGAGAGGGTAAGGTTGAGAGAGAGAAAGAAAGGGGTTAGGTTTCTTTTAAAAGCTTTTTGTCGTTGTTATTTCTCATTTAGTATTTTGTCTTTTGTCGAAACTTATCAAAATGCGCGAAAAAATATCATGTTTTTTTTTTGACGTATCGATTTATTTTGTAGTCCAATAAATTATATTAAGTATGCTTTGTTCTAACAAATTGAATTTAAACATTCGAAAGTTTAAATCTCTTTTCTTAAACCAAGGAATAATTATTTAGAGAATGGTCTAAAATAGTATTATTTAAAATAGTATTATTTAAAATAGTATTATTTAAAATAGTATTAATAGTTTAAATTTTTAAAAACAGCATAAATTAAACATTTTTAAAATAGCACATTTTTAATGTTCTGAAATACAAATTTAGCACTATAAATTTAAAATTTTAAAAATATTATAAATTATTTTCTAAAAATACATATTTACCATAAATAAATTATAAATACAACTAAAATATTACATTTGGGTTTTTCTAATTGTTGGGTTTAATTTTTTTATTAAAAATAAGGTATTTTAATATTAAATTTGGAGTATTTTTAGAAATTTAAACTAATGGTGATATATTTGCAACAAAAATTTAAAATAATGTTATTTTTATCAATTGCCGTAAATTTAATATTTAAATAATTAAAAAAATTCTAATAAAAAACTTAAACTAGAAATTGAAAAAATAAACTCAAACACAATGTTTTAGTTTTATATATAATTTATTTTAAATAAATAATAGTTTATAATTTTAAAAAAAATTATTTTTAATATGTTAAATTTAAAAAATAAATTTAAAATCATGTTATTTTAGAGATTACTCTATTTTTATTTTCAGAGATGACATATTGTTCTGTAGAAGATGAAGGCAAACGAGGGAGACATAGCCAATCAAATTTTTTGTGTTTAGTGTTGAAGATTAAAAATGTACAGAGGAATAATAAAACTAACTAGAAATTGATAAATAAAATGATGAGTATATTATTCTATAAACCAAACTTTAATTCCCATATCAATGTCTTTCTCACTCTTATCAACTTCTTAAAATGATTGTATAATTGTTAAATTTGTAGTTTCAAAAAGATTACTTGAAGAACCAAAAATGGGTTTGATTAGTATATATATTATCATAATTGGTTGTTATGTTAAATCAACTTTTTGGTATGTTAATTTTTATTTGTACCATTTGAATTTAGTGTTGACAATCAAAATATATTATTATGAAATTTATTGTAATTTAAAATAGTTCTTAATGTATTTGTACAACTTTCTATGTAACCAATATTTATATTGTTGGAAGTGTGTTAGGATCTATTTTTTCATAATCCGATCCAAATAAAAAATCAATCCATTTAAAGAAATAGTTATTGAATCCCCCAAACTATGTAAAAAATAATAATAAAAATATGAAAGAATTCAATAGGTCAAGCTCTTCAAATTCTCCACCTTTATCCTATAGTATATTTATTTTTATTTTTATTTCAACGACCTAAATCATTTCTTACAATTTTCAAAAAATTTCTTAAATAAATAAATTTTTATTTTATATAAATTCTTTAGTTGAACTCACGTATGAATACAAAATTAGTATTTATTTACTTACATGTAACAAAATGGATGTTAATGAGAAATGAATTTTTCTTATTTTATATACATAACAAAAAGAATGTAAATAAAAAATAATTTCTTTATTTATTTATTGTTTTATTTATTTAATGTAAATTGGAATGACTGGATTTTTAAAAAAAAATTGTAGAGCATAATGGATCTAATCCACTAGACTGAAGGCGATATAATTTAAACGTTAAGCGACTTTATAAATTTAGTTTTTTTGTCACATGGGTCATAACAGTTCAATAATCCAACATCTTCGTACAAATGTTTAACATCCTCATACAAGGAATGGTAAAGTCAAACTCAACCTCTACATTTTTGAGATGGATGTACAGGTAATGCAATTATTGGCCCACTTACTTATTCCCGTTTTATAAATTTGGTTTTAAATATTTTTTGTCACAATTTGGTTTCAAATATTTTTTGTTGATTTTAAATCTAAATAGATAGCTCTAATAAATAGTAATAAATAATTAGTAGTGTTTGTTGTTACGGGTTTCAATATATTTAAGATATCTTAAAATTTCATTACACATCAAACAAGTGAACCTATAATTCTTTTACGTTTATTTTACATGTGTGAAATTTGATTTTATCTTTTTTGTATGAGAATGTTAAACTTTGATATGAAAATATTAGATCAGTATAGCGATCCGTTGTGTCCAAATAACAAAAACGAAATTGCACATTAAACAAAGCCTAATGCTACTCATCAACAAACTAGGCCCCATAATTTTAATATTTTGAAGCAAGTGAAATTTTTCAAATAAAAATTATTATGTAAATTCATTTCTTTTATTTTTTATTTTATTTGAACGTAAAAAAGTGTTGTATCAAAAAATATATTATGGACACCAATAATTGAGTACTCTCTTAAATTTTATTTAAAATCAGTAAAGAATGAAGAGGATACTTGTGTTGATCATATAATATATTTATGTACATTTATCAAACTTTTAAACCCACACATAAATAATTTGGTTTTTATATAGTTCTAAATTTCTTAAAACAAAAACCTGGAAAATAGACCAAATTCAATCGAATTACATGTAATTACTATATAGTTTAAAATTTTTTAATATAAAACTAGAAAACCGAAAACGAAATAATTTATTTAAAGAATAATACCCTAAAATAGCAAATTTTAAATCTTTTGTTCCAAATCTCGTATTTTAAAATTAAAATTCCAAAAATAGCATAAATAAATATTTGAAAAATATTTATTTACTTTAAATAAATTATATATAAATTTAAATATTATATTTGGATTTTTTTAATATAAGATTTATTTTTTCCTATTAACAAAAAGTTTTAATGTATTTTAATTTTAAATTTGTGTTATTATTGTAAATTTAAACTAATGATGCTAATTTTGTAATAAAATCTTAAAAAGATATTATTTTAGAGAATTGTCCTTTTTCATTAGTAATATCCTAAAATAGTATATTTTTACATTTTGTTTTAAATTTAACATTTTACATTTAAAATTCTAGAATAGCACAAATTATTTATTAAAAATACATATTTACCATAAATAAAATATTATATTTGGATTGTTTTTCTAATTATGATTTAATTTTTCTTTATAAGAAAAAATCTTAAAGTATTTTAATATTAACTTTATATTGTTTTTAGAAATTTAAAGTAATAGTGTTATATTTGTAACGAAAATTTAAAAAGTGATATTTTTGTCAATTGTCCCTTTTTATTTTTCTTTTCCTATAATTTTTATTTAAATATGAGTAATACCGTAAAATAACATATTTCAAAGTTGTTATTCCTAATTTAACATTTTAGAATTAAAATTAATAAATATATGAAATATATATTTAGTTTAAATAAATTATATATAAACTTAAAACTTTATATTTGGGTTCAGTTTTTGTAATTTAAGAAATAATTTTTCTATTAAAAAAGAAGTTATAATATATTTGAATCATAAATGATAATAATACTATTTTACAACAAAAATTTGAAAAACTACTATTTTAAATATTTACTTTTTAAATATCTAGGTTCGTTTATAAAAAGACAAAAAAGCATTAAAAAGAGTTGTTGTGAAGAAAAAGAACAAAATATTCTCTCGGACCCAAAACCAATTTTTTTTCTTTTTTTTTTTTTGGTATGGACCAAAACAATATTATAAAACAAAAGGGAAAATCAAAATATTCTCTGTGAATAAAAAAAATTTTGAAATTTGCACTACATAACACATAATATTGTATAATCTATTAGTTTCGTGAATCCTTAATTGCCTTTCTCATTTTTCTCTCTCTCTACTAGTTTCTTTTTTATTGTTCTTTCTGATTTGTATCTTTCTTTCTCTTTTTTCAACTTTTATTTTTATTTGTATCATTTATTTCATTTCTTATTTATCATTCAACTCCATCCATTTCTAAACTGAATCTTTTCTTGAAGTTTCACATGTTTAATCAAATGTTTGATTTTGGGTTGATTTGTTTCTGAGTTTGAACTTTTTTTCTATCATTGATTTTATTTTTGTTTGTTTTGATTAATTTTTATTGTATAAATTGGATCTTGGGATAGCTTGTGTCAACTGTGGTAGCAAATGTGATTCTATCCTTCTCCATTACTGTAACAGAGAAACACACTTCAGCTGCAATCTTTTATGCAACCACAACTGGGAACACTGCTGTATTTGTCTCGGTTTTTTAGTCCTATGGATATATTAGAGGCTCTGAATTGCTGGTGACCCTGTCAAGGTAAAGTAGTTTAATCCGAAACGGATAAAGATTGTGGAAAGTATTATTTCAAAGTAGTATTGGTAGAAATACAGCAAATCAAAAATGTTTTTGTTAAATAGAAGCAATGAGGAATCTAGTTTATGTCTTTATTTAAGGATGTTAATATGAGTTTTTAAATCTAACCTGACTTAATCTTAAATTAACCCAAATCTCCACAAAAATTTAAGAAATAAGATTAATTTTTTTGTAACCCAGTTTAAACTCATCAATTTTTAGGAGCAATAAGTGGGATAGTGTTTGCATCATCTCTACATCCATCCCAAAGGTATAGAGTTCGATTCCACCTTTCCTCATATAAAGATATTAAATATTCGTATGAAAATATTGGGATATTGGACCGGCCCATTGTGCCCCAATAACAAAAAAAACTCATCAATTTTTGTCTTTTTATATATGTTTATAGAACATAAATATTTTTACATTCGAATATAAATCTGATATAAATTACATTATTCATTTTCTAAATTAAGAAAAATAAATTTTTATACTGTGATTTTTGCGAGAATATGTTATTTTGTGATTTTTACGAAAAATATTACTTTACGGTTTTAGAAAATGTCATTATGTAAGTTGGTGGAAAAATGATTAGTTATTTTGAAAATAATAAGTAATTTTGCGTTTTGGTAGACAGTTTTTGACTAAAACGATATTTTTAAATTCGGTGAGAATTTTTTTTTGCGTAAAAACGCTATTTGCGTTTTTTACGAATAAATATAATTTTCGAATTTGCCGAAAAAATAGTATTTTGCGGTTTTATCCAAAAACGTTATTTTCAATTTTGGCGGGAAAACATTATTTTCACTATTGATGAAAAATATTATTTTCGATTTTGATCATAAACATTATTTTGAATTTTTGGTAAAAATATTATAGTTTTGAAAAAAAACTTAATTAATTAAAAATTAAATAAGAAAAATTAAGATCTAACAGAATTAATATTTTTTTAACCCTAATATTTTAAATTCAAATCCTAAATTAATGGAGGTAACAATAACCGAGATTTGTTCCTTTTATATTTGAAATTTACCATAATCCTGTTTCTCAAACCTTTCACAATATCAGTACGCGGCGGAGCCCGAAACAAATTGCAAAACTGAGTAACATGATTCAAGAAGCAATAGCAACGATTGGGAGACCTGCGCAACTTGACAGGAACATACAACCAGTTTAAGGACTAAAACATAATAATCTGTCTGTTTTGTTCTCTCCCAGCATTGCCAAACGTTCAACAGCTACTATTACTACTAGATATAAGCTACACGTACCAACACACAAACGCTATTGTACGGGTGTTCAATGTTGTAAATCGGTTTTACTGAAGTAGTTTTCGAGCACTTTACGATGAGTTTTGTGGAAAAAAATTAAAACCGAAATTGTTTTGAATAATAAATTAGTATCTAAAGTGGATTGATTGATAAGATTAAAATGAGCAAATGTATTTTGTTACACATTAAAAGTTAGACGTGAAATCTCTTTTATATATCAAGCGAACAAACTATAACAAAATTCAAAATTTTGGATACACTTTGATGTATTAGTGAAAAGAAATAACTGAATTCAAATTTCGAGTTTTTGGAATTTAGCAAAAAAATCAATATCCGATACAATTATTGTTGTGGTTTGATTTAAACCCGATTTGTTATTTGTTGAGTAAGTCAAATAGTCGATGTCTATTTAATTAAGTGAAGTTAAAACCAAATTAATTTGGTTTATTGTTTTGTAACGTAAAAATCATAAATGATTATTAGTGGATAATCAATTCTCGTTAAAAATGAAATAAACTATTTATTAGTTCATAAGAAAAAAAATATTTGTTTTCTCATTCTAAAAGTGTAACATATACACATACAAATCTGTCACATATTGAATTTGAAAGTATGACATACAAAAAACATTCATTAGATTATGTTTTTGGATTGTGCAAAACAGAATAATTACAGTTGTATCCTGAGATTTGGAAGTCATGCAACTGTCACACTACCGAATATTTTCGAAATTAAGGAAAGAGCGTATCGCTTCCGTAAATCCGTCTTTTCTAAATTTTTATATCGATATTTATATTTTATTATATGTAATCTTTTTCAAAATTAATCAGTTGCCTAAATTGTATAAATCGTGTTCGTGTTCATTTCCACCTAAAGACAATAAGACCGAGAGAATTCTTGATTTGCAATAAAGTCATATAACTCAAAATCACAATGCCAATTTAGTTTGGATTTTTAATGTTTATCTTAAGTTTAGAAAGAAATACATAATCAACAGAGAGAAACCAAAAACCCTAGAGTAACGTTTGACTGTTTAGTCATTTATCTCCCATTACCTTCGTGTCAAGCTTGGTTCAGTTCTTTTCGAATGTAGTTTGGATCTGATTTTACTTAGATATCCGAAATTATCCAAAAATTCAAAAAAAAACTACTCAAAAATATTTGAAAATATTACAAAACATCTGAATTACACAAAAGTACGTGATAAGAAAACTATTTAAATTACTCATAAATATATGAAAATACTTGAAATATTCGAATTATCCAAAAACATAATTAAAAAACTATCCAAACTATTCAAAAATATTTAAAAATAGATAAAAAAAATTAATGGGTTTAGTTAGATTTGGATTTTCAAATGCTAATTCAAATTTTCAAATATTTACTAAAACAAACTATTGGTTCAGATCAAATTCGATTTTTTAAATCGGATCAGATTTTTTGGATCGAATCAGATTTTTTAGATCAAATCAAATTTTTTGGATCAGATCAGACTTTTTTTTGAATCGGATCAGATTTTTTAGATCAAATCAATTTTTTTTGATCGGATCAGATTTTTTTTTGAATCGGATCAGATTTTTTTTGAATCGGATCAGATTCGATCTTTGAATCAGATTCAAAGTTCAAATTTCGGATTTTTTGCTGAGACCCAATAATTACCACGAAAAATTCGTCACTAACATTACCATTTTAGAGAGCAGCAAACATAAGTCATTTTCCAATGTTTAATTGATCAAATAAAGTACTTTATACGGGTTTACTTTTAGTAACTAAGGGCTCCAATGCAGCAGATACAAGTGCGATTCCATTACTTCCATCTTTTGTTGTGTACATGCACAAACCGGTTAAATCTGCTCCATCTTTTTCCCAATTCCTCCAATGTTTCAAACAGAAAGGAAAGAAAGAAACGCATCTTGCAGTGAAAGTGTTTCAGATTCATAACATGTTACAACAAAAGCTATGGACACTTCTCTTGAAACCTCGATTTATTAAATATCGGACGCGGAAAAGCTTCTACCTTAGCCTCTTGTTCATCACCATCGTCTTCAGATGATACTTCTTCTCTAGCTCCCTTTTCTTGTTCCTCACTGTTTGGTTTACTCTTCTTCTCCTGCTTTCTCTGCTTCTTCTTTTGACGTTTCAAACGCTTCTTTGATGTCTTTTCCTCTGCAGCTTTCAGTTTCTCTTCTCTTCTTATCGTAAACTCTGCCATTTTTAACCGCTTGTTATAGTCAATATCCATCCTTGTGAGTCGGTCTTGTTCTCTTCGCCTCATTTGGCGATACTATTAACACAAGAAAGATGCATCATTACCACACAAGTCAAGATGTTTAGTAAATATGCAAAGGATGTATACTCAGGGCTAGACCATCAGTAAGTATAATCTAAACCCTTTCTCAGTTCAAGCTCTTTTTAACTAGGCATGAAGGGATTGCGATCAGTCACAAGACTAAGAAAACAATGTCCAAAAAACACAAGTCAACTAAGAAAATTCAAATCACTATCATATCTATGACACATAAGTTCTCTTGATTGACTGAGAATAGCTTGAAAACCACACATACTATGCCTAATTTTCAACTACGGATGCTGAATACCATCACACTCGCTCTACGGCTAATCAGCACCGACTAATTTCCACCAGCATGTAGACATAGTGATCCATAAGAAAACAATGTCAGAAAAACACAATTCCACTAAGAAAATTCAGATCCCAACCTGAACTTTCTTAATTGATTACAAGAGTAGCTTCCAAACTACACATATGACCCACTTATGCATAAAAAGAAAAGGCGAAGCCTTGTTTCCAATTAAACCGGTTAAATCTTTCACGCCGAAGAAGATTCATGATCTATTGCATTTTTCGATTGCAGAACTATAAAGTAATCGATCATATTACTCCGATATTAAGTGACAGGCCTAGTTTTAATTACCTGATGGAAATCGCCGGAGCCAGAACCAGCAGAACTTCCGGAGGTATTGCTAACGCGAACTGGGACGTTCTCGAGTATTCTTCTGAGCTTTATCTCTAGATCTTCCTCGTCTTCTAGCATCACCGGCGGTTTATACTCAACGATAGACGTAGATCCTCCGTGATCAGCCTTCTTCGTCTCCATTAAAGCGGATGCCGACGTTGTGGCAGAAACCACCAATCGAGTGTCTCCTTGGTTAGGCTTCCCGGTCGACATTGTGTGTGCTCGTGAAAACCCTAATCCGGTCACAATTGGGGATTTTTTCCTTGCGATTCTCGAATTCGACTTCTTCTATAGACGATAATCGGCTTTCAGGTCCCTAAAAGTACACATGTCGGCCGCTTGGGCTTGGGATTGGGCTTGTTTATCTGAAAATCATGTTCATTCTCGTCTTCTTAATTTGTCTTAGACCATGTTCGAATACATTTTGTACACAAGTCAGGCGATTAAAATGGATCTAACGTGTAACTATAAAATTAAAGATTATGGGAACTATACTTTTATTTTATAAATTAAAATTTATTTTATTTATAGTGTATACTTTTTAATTTATTGATTTTAAATAGCAAAATAAGTTGAAAATGTAATTTTATTGATTCGTATATATGTTAAATTAAATTTGATATTAGTTTTATATAAATATTTGATATATGAGTTGTATTTAATTATATTATTATTTAATTTTAAGTAGTTAAATATGCTAATGGTATTATATATAAATATTTACTAAAAATATTTTAATTTACATTTTGAAATTTAATTGATATTACTTATATTATATTATGAATAATATTTATTATTTATCTAGTAACAATAATATTTAAAATTAATTTTTTAAAATATATTGTTATATTAAATATATATATATATATATATAAAGAAAATATAATTTTATGAAGAAGGTTCATAAAACCGTTTCTCTCTCTCCTCTTTCATGCGATTTCTTACGCGATTTTTCCGACATCTTCATCGGCGGCGGTTTCTATTTGATTTCTGTTGTCGATGTGTTGTTCTCTTCATTTTGAAGAGTCTAATCCATCGATTACAGATAATTTCTGTTTTTTCTTCCCTATTTATTGATTTCTACAATTCTCTTTCCCTTTCGATCACTCATCCCTTTGTTTATTTCCAAACCTCTCTTTCAACAATGTCGAATTTGTTTTCTAAAAAAAATGTAAGATATCTCCCTGGGCATATCTGAACCAATAATTTCCCTCCCTCCGGAATTCTGTGTTCAGGCGACTAATGAAACTCGATTCTCACTCATCGGAAAACTAGTGAATTCCCGAAAGCAAAATCTTCGCGCTCTCCTGACAACCTTACCGCGTCTTTGGAGTGTTGGAGAAGTGGTGATATCGCGGATTATCGACAATAATCAGATTCAATTTTTCTTTCAAATAGAGAAAAGTCTAATTAATGTACTCTGTCGTAGTCCTTAGAGTTTCAATGATTGGATGGTAATCTTGCACAAATGGTCGTTGGAATTTTCTCACTCAGAGACGAAGACGATTCCTTTCTGGGTGCAAATAATAGGAATCCCTCTCCAATTCCTCTCTTACCAAATGGTTCTATGCATCGGTGGTAATTTAGGAACCCTCCTTGAATCTGATTTTAACGCGGAGGGTGCTCACCGTGTCGAGTTCATCCGAATTTGAATCTTAATCAATGTCGATTCTCCTCTGCACTTTCAGCGTGTCTTCACGTTTGGTGAGAAAGAAGTCATCTTATGATTTCGATATGTAAAACTTAAGAACTTCTGCACCAACTGTGGATTAATCGCCCATGAATCATCCGAGTGTATAATCGGAGTGCCCCCCCATCCACCACAAATGAGTCTGATGATGATGGGAATGATTCCCCACCACCGGGGTTCCCTTCCAATGTTTTCCCTGCCTCACCGTTTAACGGCGACTCTGTTACCGGCGGCAAATCATCCCTCCGAGATGCAAAACGAAGGAAAGGAAATCCTAAATCAGGTTTAATTTTTGAATTATTTTTATACCGGGTGGTTTAGACAAATTAATCTTTGGTTACTACAAAATCGATGGTTAGGGCCTCTACTGGAATTTACGAATTTTGGGTTAAAATTAGTCAAAATTGGTTGTTGGGTTGACACGGTTCAATTAATCGGATTGATTGGTTCAAAAAATTTCGGCTGGTTAAGTGCAATATATGTGATTGTATTGGATTCGTTCTGGATTTGGAAAAATGGGATGTCGTTTAGTGGGCTTGTTGGATCAGAAAAATGGAATGAGGGAGGATGCATCCAAAAATATGTTCGATATTATTGTTCGTTCGGGGTGAAATTGAAGTTCGGTTATGGTCAAATTTTGGTTTTAGTTAATTGTAGATTTTCAGTGGTTGATGGGTTATCGGTAATCAGTATTTTTGGTACGCGATTATATTTGGTTCTGATAAATATGGATTACAAGAATATCCGACATTTAAGCTACCAAGTCCGATTGGATTTAGTTCAACCGGTTATGATATTATCGATTTTACCAAAATTTTATGGTCTGTTTTTTCCAACTTTACTCGATTTCATTTTCGATGTAAGTGGTTTACAATAGTTATCAAAAAAATTATCTTTTCATTTTTAAAGATAATTAATATTGGTAAATTGATAAGTGATTTAGGTGATGGTGTGATGGACCATAATCCACCGAGAACAAAATGAATATTGCGTTTTGGAACTGTCAGGGTTTAGGAGGGTCTCTACTAGTTCGACGCCTGAAGGGAATACGTAAAGAATATTCCCCGGACATACTCTTTTTAGTGGAGACGAAGAATAATAATAATATAGTCCACGACGTAGCAGCGGTCCTAAATTATGAATGTGTTATGTGTATCCCTCCGAATGGAACCGGAGGAAGTTTAGTCCTATTGTAGAAACAATATGTTGTTGTATCTTTTGAATATTCGGATGAAAGAATAATGGATTGTAAGATAAATAAAATTGGTTATGATTTCTATTTATCATGTGTATATGGACATCCGGTTCGTAAATTTTAAAATAATCTTTGAGAAAGATTAAAAAATATTTTAAACACACGGAAAGCCCCTTGGCTATTGTATGGTGATTTTAACGAAATTTTACAAACACATGATAAAAAAGGTGGACCAATGAGGGAACCTTGGAGTCTAAGAGATTTTCAAGATATGGTTCAAATTTGTAGGATGTCTGATATTAAGTTCATTGGAAATAATATGACCTAATCTGGGAAACGTAACAATCAAATTATTCAATGCTGGTTAGATCGAGCCATGGGTAATGATCGATGGACAAATCAATATCCAGGTTCTACAGTTCAGTACTTAGAAATGATTGAGTCAGATCATAGACCGGGTATCATAAAAATTAGGAAATCATCTTAATATGGAAAACGAATGTTTCGTTATGATCCTAGATGGAGTTACCATGATTGTAAAGGAGTATTGGAATTCGATTCAAAGTACATCTGATCCGACCTTCTCATCTAGGATTAAGGCATGTCGGAAAGAAATGGCGTTTTAGAAAAAAAACATCTTGGGTCAATCATTCTAAACGGATTAAGGAGATTTCTATTGAAATTGATAGGATTAAATCGAATCCCACCTGCGATGGGATGAACATTTTGCCTTTAAAACAAAAACTAATTGAGGCATATGTCGATAAAGAAAAGTTCTGGGAAACTAAGAGTATGAATAAATGAATGCAAGAGGATGATCAAAATACGAGATATTTTTATGCAGTTACAAGAAATCGGCGATCACGAAATAAAATCCTCTCAATCAAGTCAAAGGAGGGTCTTGATTTATTTGGCAATGAAGCAGTTGCTCGAGAAGCCCATAACTACTTTACGTCTTTATTTCATTCTTCTTCTCCAGATGGGTTAGAATCAATGTTATCATCCGTTAATACAGTGGTCTCAGAGGATATGAATAATGAGCTGATAAAACCAATTTCTGAGGATGAGGTGTTTAAAGCAATTTCATCAACTGGAGCTTCTAAAGCGCCAAGTCCGAATGGACTAAATGCATATTTTTTCTAACAACATTGGAGTATTGTTAAAGATGATATTTTTCGCGAAACGGACAGATTTTTTATGATAGGGATTATGAATATGGAGTTTAACCATAAAAACATATGTTTAATCCCTTAAAAGGATTGCCCATCAACTATGAAAGATTTCCGACCTATCTCCCTTTGTAATGTGATTTACAAAGTTATATCTAAAATCATGGTTTTTAGATTAAAGAAATTCTTACACAATTTTGTCTCTGAACACCAAGCAACTTTTATCCCAGACAGATTAATAACACATAATGTGCTTATGGCTTATGAAGCTGTACAATCTTTAAAGACGAAGAAGATTTGTTCTACTTCTTTCATGGCTGTGAAAACAGATATTAATAAAGTTTATTACAGACTGGAGTGGGGTTTTCTTGAGACAGTTCTGATTAAGAAGAGTTTTTCACCAGTATGGGTTAATTGGATAATGCAGTGTGTCTCCACAGTTTTGTTTTCAATCCTTATTAATGACAGCCCGTATGGATATTTTCAACCACATCGTGGTCTATGACAAGGAGACCCACTTTCTCCTAATCTGTTCATTTTGTGTTCTGATGTGCTCAGCTCAATGATACTAAAAGCAGAGAAAAAAAATGAAATACAATCTCTACGATTCAATAAATCAGGACCATCAATTTCACATCTACTATTTGCTGATGACTCAGTGTTTTTCATCCGAGCTGAGATACATAATGTTACTTGCCTACAAGGAATTTTCAATGATTATGGCAGAGCTTCTGGTCAAATAATCAATCTGGAAAAATCATCAATTATTTTTGGTGTTAAAGTCTTTGAACATACTAGAAGAACGAGTCATCATTTATTGGGGATTACAAAGGTAGGTGGTGGAGGAAAATAATTGGGTTTGCCAGAACAGTTTCACCGGAAGAAGAGACAAATGTTTAATTATATTACTGAAAAAGTGAACTCTTCAATTTCTGGATAGGATTCAAAATTTCTTTCCGCAGCTGGTAAGGAAATATTAATAAAAACTGTAGCATTTGCTATGCTGCTATATTCAATGAATGTCTTTAAACTACCAAAAGAAATTTGTAAAGAGATTGACCGTTCACTTTCACGCTTTTAGTGAGGATCTACAGAAAGTCAAAAGAAAATGTCTATGGTTTCGTGGAAGAAACTAGCTCAACCGAAATTGATGGGAGGACTATGATTTCAGGATTTGTAGAAATTTAATTAACCTATGTTGGGAAACCTCTATTGGAAATTTTTACAAAGACCAGACAGCCTCGTTTTTAGGGTTTTAAAAAATTGTTATTTTCAAAAAAGAGATTTTTTATCTGCTAAGTTTGGATCTTGTCCATCATTGGGTTGACAGTCTATATTATATGGTTGTGAATTAATGCAAAATGGAATTCAGCGAACAGTTGGTAATGGCTCAACTATTTTACTTGGAGACAACAATTGGCTACCTGTATCGCCCCCACGTGCTCCGAGATTATTACTATATTCAAATCCAAATTTGAATCTTGAAGTTTTAATTAATCTGACCACTAAACAATGAGATATTGATATGTTTCGAGACTTAATTGAGAGAGCAGACCATCCATTGATTTACAAAAAAAAAAATTACCTCCGGTCAATGTATCGGATGATTGATAAATATTCATCAAATAGAGATTATTCAGTAAAATCTGGATATCGACTGGCAGTTCAGTTGAGTACTGATTCGACTCAGACAACCCGTATTAATCAACCACCTATGGGAGCTCATCTTAATTTGGCAAAAGCTATATGATCTATGAATATTGCCTCGAAGATTAAACACTTCCTTTGGAGATTATTATCAAAGACCCTCCCACTAAAATCACATCTTTATCTACGGAAGGTCATAACAAAAAATTCATGTATTCGGTGCGGGGATTTCGAATAATCATAGATGCACACTTTTTTTATCTGTCCTCTAGCTCAATTTTTGTGGAGAAAATTGGGGATGCTGACGACAACTATTTGCGATGTAAATTCCAATATTTTTGATAATATTAGATATATTATATCTAGTTATCTCAAATGTGATCCTTAGTCAACACAGAGATACTTTCTTTTTTTACCTCCTATGCCAGATTTGGAAATCACGTAATGATCTCACGTTTAATAAGAAGGATTTTTGAGATGATTTTATCCTACAAAAAAGTAATGACGAAGTACTTGAGTGGTTAAATGTTATTCAGAAGTCGTTAGTAAGTACCTCCATCACTTCAAGCTCTCACCTTGATAAGTGGAAACTTCCTTTGCAAGATTGGATAAAATGTAATTATGATGTTACTCATCGTAATGGTACCAAACAGTTCGGATTGGGATGGATTATACGAAACAGTAATGATGATTTTATTTAAACTGGTATGAGGAAATTTGAGTGTCGACATAGAGTTGTGAAACACAATTAACACCTCTTATCTAATGTGTATAATAATTTGACGAAAATATTTTTAGTGAAATATAAAAAATAATGATTTCTAATAACATTTCATCTCATATAATATACACATAATTAAAATTATTTTAATTACATATTCCGTGTTGATAAACGGTCTGTAAAATTTGTATCAAACGCTTACCGCAACGGCAAAAGATAGCGTTTGGGTGTGGTTACGGTTGCGGTGGAAGCTAGTAATAATCCCTAAACACGAAAATAGCCAAATGCAAACGCGAGAACCTGAGAGATCTTAGATTAATCGATCTTCCTCCCGTAGCAACCTCGAGGGAAGAAGAAGAACATCAAACATCTTGATCAGGAAACAGGGAGGAGAAGATGTTGCCCACAACTTCCAGATCTCGTTCTTCATCTTCTTCAGCCCGAGCTAACCCAATGTTCCTTCAGTATTTTCGTCGTATCGTCAAGGTTCTCTTTCTCACAACACCTCAAGTTTTATCGTCGATATGATCTCAGATTTGTGGTCGATTTTTATCATTGGATTTTGTGGAAATACATAGATTCTTCGTTTCTAGATCAAATTATGCTCAGATAATGTGAACTCGAATCATGAACCTCGGATTTAGCTTGATACGATTTGGGCCCTGTCACTTTATTAGACACTGGAGCCCTGTCACTTTCTAGGCTTAGAAATTTCTGGTGATGTGGTTGATATGTATATCACTAGCTGGAAATTATGTTGGCAAGTGTGATGATCTAATAATTAAACAAGAGAATTTGGAGATTCTGTTGCATTTTGTTCTTATGAGTGATGCTTAAGGACATGTAGCTTGGGAATCTGCAGCACTGATGCAATTATAATTGTTCAAAAGTTTTTCTTCTAGAGAAAGTGAATAATCTTAGGCTCTTAGCTAAGTTTTATATGTGTGGTTATACACTATGATGCATATTACATTATGTCTTGAGGTTTGATTTTTGAGCTGTGAAGCTTTTTTTTCCGTTTTGTGATTGTCTTTTATGCATTGCAGTGGCAACAAATGGATATTGAATATACTTTCTGGCAAATGCTCAACCTTTGTACATCTCCAAAAGTTGTGTAAGTCTTAGAAATTCTCATCTCCGATCTTGAAGGTTCTTTTTTCTATGAGAAGAAGTTGTTTTTGGTTATTTGTAGAACGGTAACAATAACCATAAAGATGTTGCAATTAAGGATGATAAGTGAAAACCCAGAATCGTAAGAATCGTGGATCTCAAAATTACTTAACTGAAAAAGTGACCCAGGCTTTGACTACAGAGCTGTTTTGGATGGAATTACCATTTTAACTCTTTAAGGCTCTAGGTAAATAGGGATTGAGAGGAGCTTTACGTTATTTCTGAAAAGGTCAATAGGCTAGTCTTATCCATAAATCTGAATTTTTTTGTAAAGGTGCTACATCGTGAGTCAATTTCTAGTTCTTATTCCCTTACTTTTTGTATGTTTGCATGTGGGTGGTACGGCATCAGCTATCAGCACACTAAGTATCACAAACGTAAGTGCAAACTTCATTAGTAAACCCTGCCAGCTTTTATTTTTCGCTTGCATATGATTTACCCTTCGGTTGCTGCAAGTACCTTGAGCCATATACCTCGACAATGAATGTGGTCAGGGATTTATTCAGTCATTTCGAATGAATACCTAACAAGTGGAGAAATGTCCCCTTGTGACTTTTTCTAGTCGGCAGCTTTATGTATTAGCTCCTCCTGGTCTATACTATATTTAATGCTAGTGCCTGTTAAGAATAAGCTAAAGTTTAGTATGGCCGGTGAATTTAATTTCATTTGCTTCAATATTCTCTCAGAAACTAAGAACCAATGGGCACGTGATGACCCTGCTTTTATTGTGATCTGTAGCCTGCTTCTTGCTGTTGCAACTGTAGCCTATTGTGTCACGTAAGTTTTCTACGGATTTTTAGAGTCTGAGAGCTGTAACTATTACTTTGGAAAACAATTTCATTCTTATTTTTGTTGATTTTAATCTGTTATATCTGCTTCAGGTATGACCATAGTGGCTCTCATGCTATCGTCGTAGTTGCATCAGTTTTGCTCTCCCATTTCTTAATCACCGGAGCGGTTATAGCTACATGCTGTTGGTAAGTAGTTTTCTATCAGTGCATATTTGTTGGTGCAAAATCTGACTGTTATGTTTGCATCCGTATGCCTGCTATTGTCGCTTGCGCTATAAACCGTAAACACTGCTCATCCACTCCTATTAGGGTTGCTTATCTGATCTTATTATAACTGTTTTGCTCATTACGTGATGCAAGACAAACACCTTAAGATTTAGCATTAAATCCTCTCTTATTAACGCTGCCAGTTTTGTGGAAATCACTCTGGCATGAACCTGAATCCTTCTCTATAGTTTTCTTCCTTGTAACTCTATTGCACTTTGAAGTGTTTCTTATATCATATCTACACGGTCCCTCTGACTTGAAATATGGATTACCAGGTTTTTAACAAACTCTTACCTTCGCGAGGAGGCTCCAAACAGTCATGTGGTGGAACAACGTGTTGAATGGCAAGTTTATTGATGAATCTTATCTTTTCACCTCATTTTTTGTTTTATTTTCTCTCTCTAAAATGATTTTGAAGCTGGAAAACGGAAAAAAATGTTTTTTTTCCATTGTATAATCTCTATTTCTGTGACCATATTCACAACTTGCGTTTTATGTGCTTCTCTATAGGCTTTATACGTTTGACGTTCACTGCAACTCGTTCTTTCCAATGTTTGTGCTGCTCTACGGTAATTCCATTTTCAAACACATTGTATTTCTCAAAAACAGTTCTCCGCAAAAAGAGATTTATGACTTATATAGTTTCTTCTTGTGTTGCTGTAGTCGTACATTATTTCTTATCACCACTTCTGATAACGCACGGATTCATCCCTTTACTGCTATCGAATCTGCTTTTCATGGTCGGGGCTTCTTACTACCATTATCTTAACTTCCTTGGATATGACGGTAAGTCTCATAAATTCCCTCGTTTCCTTCTTTCACTATATGACGTTTTGAGCCAACATCATTGTTTTGTTATGAATCCAATACAGTGCTTCCATTTTTGGAACGAACAACATTCTTCCTCTACCCAATCGGGGTTGTGATTGTCATGTCCCCTATTCGTAAGCTCAATCATTCATTGATTTCACAGATTCCTCTGCCTGAAAAAGCGTAAACATCATCTAAAGTTTATTCTCCCAAATTTGCAGTGATCTTAAGCGGATTCAACCCGTCAAGATATTTCATGAACATGTACTTCAGCCAAAGGTTATAAAAACAAGCCACATCAGTGGAATCCCAAGGGCTCTGCACTGCAAATACATCATCAAGTATGATTTTCTTCCTTTTTTACCCGTAACAGATCATTGTAATGCTCAGTTTTCTGGTACAGCAACTTCAAAAGCTACTTAGTAGAACACCAGTAACATGTTTTTTGAACTTGACCCAATTTAGCAAGTGCTCTGTTAAAAGTAGTGCTCTTTTTTTTTGTTGCCATCTTTCTTTTGTCCCTTCAATTTTTTTTTCCAATTCAAGGTAACTTCGTAAATTATATTTTATTATTAAATATAAATTAAATATTTATATAATTTTAAATTTTATTTAAAATTATTTTTAACATTAATTTTTATATATATAAATTAAGAAAAGAAAAATAATTATGTTTTATGAATTTAATAATATTTTTTGGTTAATTTAATAAAATATATTAATACTCTAACAAATTAATAACAATGACATATATTGTAATTATTCGAATAAACTAAGCCTATTTATATATTTATTTGAAATTTACTGTAATGATGAAACGTAAATATGGTATTTCTGTTAATAACACGTGAAAGTAAAGTTATTTTCTTAAATTGTTTCTCAAATAATATATTAGGGATTAAGTAATAATTTAAATCTATTTATATTTATTTGAAATTATTTATAAATTAACGTATTAAAAAATTTTTAAAATAAAAATTATTATTTTTGCAAATATAATATTATTTTTGGTTAGTTGAATAAAATATATTGATTCTCTAACTAAATTAATATCAATGACATGTATTGTAATTATTTTAGTAACTTAAACTCTTTTATATATTTAAGTTGAAACACGTTGTGGTGTTGACATGTCAGCATTGTATTTTTGTTATTAACACGTCATGGTAAGGTTATTTTGTTAAAAAGTTTCTCAAATAATATATTAGAGATTTATAAGTTGCGTGTTGAGTTGGATCGTCGGTTTCATTGACTCTTACGCACAAAACTCAAAATCTCTTGCGGAATTTGCAAAAATGTATTAACGGAAGGACCAATCTTATCATCTTTGACCCAATTATGAATCAATCGTGTCGGGTTCGGTTAGAAATCAATCAGGTCCATGTCTTTCGGATAGAGGAGTTTTGGATCTATTATACTCGTAGAGTTTTGATTTGGTTCTGGTTCAGTTCGGTTTTTTATTTGCATAACGGGTAAATTCGAAAATTTTAATTATGCTTTGGATTCAGGAATTTTTCACCCAAAAATCTGAGAAAACCAAAGAAAATATATCCAAAATGTCGAAAACATATCTGAAAATTTAAAAATATAATTTTCTAAAAATTCATTTTTAAATTTTGTTCTAAAAACAGTATCATTAGTTTAAAATTTTAATAATATCACTAAAATTTCATTTAATAGAAAAAATTAAATTTTAAATTAAAAAAATAAATTTAAATATAATATTATAAGATTATGTATAATTTGTTTATACTAAATAAGTATTTTTACATAATTATTTGTGTTATTTTTAAAATAAAAATTTTTAAAAAAGTTATTTTAAGTATTATTTGTTAATGTATTTAATATTTTTTTAATATATAATTATAATTTGGATAATTCAGATATCCATGCAGGTATCAGTTTGGTCCCGAGTACTATCCGATACTTGCGAATCTGTGTGTAGAACCTAATAGAGTAAAATGACCATAACTGAACTAAATCGAGTTTTTTGCCTAGAGCTAGCTGCGAGTAAAATGACCATAACCGAACTAAACCGAATTTTTTGCCCAGAAGTAGCTGCGAGTAAAATGACCATAACCGAACTAAACCGAGTTTTTTGCCCAGAACTAGTTGCGAGTAAAATGACCATAACCGAACTAAACCGAGTTTGTTGCCCAGAGCTAGCCGCGAGTAAAATGACCATAACCGAACTAAACCAGGTTTGTTGCCCAGAGCTAGCCGCATCATGCGGATTCTGAGTACCGTAATGCCACGCGTTGTCCTGACTAATTTTCATGTCAGAACTTTGCACAATGTTAGTTCCAACACCTTCACGAGAACCAAGACTGTTTCTGTTTATAAACAATCCATCATTTTGTTCATGATATTTGTGTTTACAAATCAGATATGTGTATATACATATATTTTATGGAAAATAAATAATATGTGCAAAGCAGGGCAACGCATTTAGTAGCTACTGGACATTCTCCTTGCGCTGAAAAATTGAATCATATGCTTATAAACATCTTCTTTGGCACTTGTGCTAAGCACAAAGTCAATATGACCATAATTCTCGAGATATAGCAACTCTGGTTTGGATGGTAGTTTCGCGAGAGTATGTTCCACATCTGTCACGTCTGCTAATCGATCATTTCCACCATAACCCATCCACATTGGTAATGATGCTGGGATTAGACTGAGTTTGAATTCCGGTGGTTTTGACAATCCATAAATCAATAGATTTTTCAGCAACCCGTAGTCATATTGTGCAAAGGTCCCCTTCCGAATCACTAGAGGCATTAGTAGTCAAAGATTGAATACATTAATCGAGTCAAAAGGGAGTGCAAATAAGTAAGCTTAGGCCATGGAACACGCAAAACTATGAAAATAAACAAGTTATATTAAATGATTAGAGATCTCACTTTGGAAAAGATGTCGCAAATTCTTGACAGATGATGGGTGAGGCTCGTAATCTAGGTAGTATTCTATCCTTGACGCATTGAAGCAACAATTCTTCCCTGTCAGTCGTTGATATTAGTTCAGAAGAAAGATTAGAAAGGCGCAAATCATCAGAAGATATGAAGGTATTTACAGTCAAAACAAGCACGCTTGCTTTGAGTGGAAAGGGCTCTCATTGCAAAACACTAAAGGGTTTTTGTTTCTTCAGTTCCAAAAAACAATTATTTCTAATATTTTCCACCATTTCACATTTTTATATCCAATTATCTGTTCCTTTTCTCACAAGCATAGTTATTGAACCATATGTAAAAGAGAATATATTGTTAACAGATAACTAGACGGAGATTATAGGAATAGAGAATAACCTGTTATGGATGTGAGGAAATCATTGCAATCCATATGCCCTTCGCATAATGAGTCAATAAGTTTAACTAACCTATCGCTGGAAACACAAAATAAATCTACAAATTGTTGGTAAAGAAACGATGTGCACACAAGAAAACTAGATGAAACAGAAGTCACAACCTTCTAAAATTTATTTGATGAAGCCCAAGAGCAAGAACCATCTGTAGAGAATGCCCAAGTGTGTAATCATGATTCCCTGAGAGCACTTTTAAGATATTAGAAAGCCAAGAATACCTGATCAAGATGCATAAAAACCATTCTTTCTACAAGTGGAGCTGTGACATGATCCAAATATGATATTGGACAAAGCAACGCAGCTGCTTCAACCATTTCCGCAACATGTGGCAGAGTAAGAGCAGCAAAAGACATGATAGTCCCCTGTCGACAGAGACAAGAAAAGAAGTTAGCTTACTAAAAAATAGAGAAAAGGTACCCTTATACGATTACAGAAGAATAATGACCTGAGAATGTCCAACAAGGAAAATTTTGGAGTTTGCAATTGAATATAGATAATGAACCATTTCTGCCAGGTCATACATGGCCAAATCTTGCCAACTCCAGTCCCAAAATTCCTGCATATAAAAGCATTACTTTTATCAACAAATGAAAACATTCTCTTCATTTCTGCATCACATGCTAAACGAACACTATAACACATCCACTGAAAATGGCCATATTCTTAAACTGTTCCTCTGCATCAAAGATGTGAAAGCAGAGGAACATGAATATGTGATGTTATACCAAAACTAATTGGCAAATTATCAGGTGCGGCACATAGATACAGAGAACCAAATACATGTTCATATCTCAAAGACAAGTCCTTGCATACCTTATCAGTTATAGACAAAGTTACATGTCCATAACTGTAGCGTGTACCACGAACATTCCCTACCCATACATCAAACCCATGATCAGCAAGAATAAAGCCTAATGACTCTTCAGGAGAATTCAAGAACCAAGCATCTCCAGCCTAGCACAGAAACATAAGATTTTAGCTGTTTGTCCTTCTTCAAGTTGAAGTTTAGCAGAAGAAGAGATGTTAAGCCTTAAAACAGGATACCATAAATAGACCATGCTGAAGCAGAACAGGTGGACCATATCGAAGTCTAAGATTTTCAGTACGAGAAGCCACACGTTGAAGAGCTAGTATGTAGCCATCTTTCGTTTGAATCTACAAACAAATAGGGACCAGTGTATGATTAAATCGCATCGAAATCTTAATCTGAGACTAGAAAATGAATCAAGTTATGAATCGGAGGGCTTGTGTAATTATGACACTCGAATTTTTCTATGGCTGATTAAATGAAAGCTTGGAAGAGATGAGATTACAGTGTGTTCGGTGCAGGAGTAACCAGCCGGCTGGATAAGCTCAGCGCAGAGAGAATTGACCGGAGATTCATGGAGGAGATGCGAGTGTATTCCGGCAGAGAAGAACGTAATAGCGTTCACCACTGCGACGAGCAACCACTTCATCGTCGCCGGAGACGAACTCTTCCGACTTTTTTGGGGTAAAGTTGTCCTCTTTTTTCGTTTCCTTCGTTTCGATTTGTAACTGTGGACCTAAAATTCACAATCAAAACACAAAACACTTATATATTAGTTTACAATTTTTTTTTAATTTTTGGAAAATTGACCTCCTTTTAATATTAATATTAATGGAAAAAATTAATTTTTAGATGTCATTTTTTTCATTACTTCAAAATTATATATTATTTATTAATTTCAATTTTATTTACCAATTCCTCATTAATTCCAATATTAAATTTTCCAAAAATTAAAGTTAAATCTTTTATTTTTATTATCTCATAAATTAATCAATAATAAAATTAAATAAAAATTTATTAAATGATTAATCTTATATTTTTATTTTTTTCTCTTATACTACTCTTTAACATTTTAACTGAAATTAAAACTAAAATTTTACTAAAAATTATAATAATTTGATAATTCTACTTTTACAATTTTTAGCCAAATATTTTCATTCACATAATTATTTGATATCATTTTTAAGTTAATAATAAATTGTAAATAAAATAACATATAAATGAATAATAATAGCATATAATTTTTAATTATGTTATTTTGTTAAATAATCACAACCTGCCTAACATATAAGTTGGTCAGCTAGTTTCTCATATTTTTTAAATCAAAATTTTTTTTAAAGAAAGACAATTGCACAAAATTGCAACTATCATATTTTTTTAACATCAATGCTCATAATAATATATAAATGTGAATTCAAACTTGTCAAAAAAAAAACTCTAGTTATATGGATTTTGGAAATTGATATTAGGACATAAAGTATATTTTATGTTGGGTATTTATGTGTGTTTCATCTTTTCATCTAGAATAGTATGTGTCTTATCCAATTCTCCTAATCCGGAATTTGATTTTGTTAATGGCTTTATTTTTTCTAATCTCAATCACTTATTACAAAAGAACTAGTTGTTCTCTTGATATTAGAAAAAGCTTTTCCTAGACTTTATGCAATATATGGAAGAATATAAATAAATATCTACTAAATTTATATACATGCCTTATATGAACAAAAATATTCGTAAATTATATAATATTGTTTATTAGCAAATATAAATTAGATATTTGTATAATTTTAACTTTTATTTAAATTTATTTTTAATATTAATTTTTGTATATATAAATTAAACAAATAAAAATAATTGTTTTTATAAATTTAATAATATTTTTATTTAGTTTAATAAAATATATTGATTATCTAACTAAATTAATAATATTGTAATTATTCTAATAACTTAAATTTGTATATTTGTTTGAAACTCATTCTATTGATGATACGTTAACATAACATTTATGTTAATAACACGTTAGTACGAAATTATTTTATTAAAATATTTCTCAAATAATATATTAGAGATTTGAAACAAAAAATCATTTGATGTATCTAAAACTATAGAAAAGATAAGAGAAAATGTGTATCAATAGTTTAATGTTCATCTCTAAACAAAAACTTAAGAACTCAATAATCACTTGGTTTAAAAGTAAAGCTTTAGAAAAGGAAACATGTTATCTTTTAGATATCAGTTTCGTTGGTCAACGAGTGGTAAATTATTATTCGTTTATCTGTCATAATTATATACGATTAATCGTAGTGTTGAGATATTGCGTATTCCATCGCAATTTTTTTAACCAATAATTAAATCAGTAGTTCGACTAAAAATCAACGATTAACCACAACCGCAATCGATAGGAGCAAACAAACGAATAACATACACTTTAGCCACAACTACAATATTAATTGTAACCGCTACCAACGATCAAACGAACAACACTATCATTTCGATAAAATTTATGTCTTACTTGGGAATTTTTTTTGAGTTGAAAGTGAAAAGGTGGAAACTTTATAATCAAATAGAGATGATAATCTCATCGCAAAAAGTACCACCATGGAAGATGATCGTCCTCGTTTTCATGTTGTTTCTGGACATTACTTTTATTTTTGTTCCTATTTTTCTTTTATTATACCTAAGGGATTTTCTTAATTTTAGTCCATTTTATTTAGTTTCAAAAATTTACTTACAATCCAATTTTTTCAGTTATGCAAAACTTTCTTCTTGACAATGAAGCACAATTATAAAACTTTAATCGAGTAAGTGATAAATAAATGGTAAGACTAAATTGCATTTTTAAGAAATATTTATTATTATCTTCTTAATATTTTTATAAATAAATAATGCTATCATTTTTAATTTTGATAAATTCAGTAAAAAAACTCAAAATTTCGTTTTAAATTATATAAGAATTTTGAGTAAACTAATTAAGAAGGTTTCTATTTACGAAATAACTTTTAATTTGAAAATCTAACTAAATATTTTATATAAGATTTCAATTTAATATAACTCCTAAAATATTTCGTTTTACTTAATACTTAATTTATAAATTAGAAAACTTTCTACATTAATTGATCTTTAATATTTTGCTACAAGATTTCTTCAAGATGAAAATATGGTAAGAAATTCATATCACATTTAAAAGTTTAGGTTTTAAATTAGATACAAATTTTGAGTAAACTAAACTAATTAAGAAGATATACATTTGCTGAAGTAATTCTTAATTTGAAAATCTAATTGAATACAAAAAATTTCATATAATTCAACACATAAATTGAAATTATAAAAAACTATTTAATATAACTATTAAAATATTGTTTTTTATTTAATACTCAATAATGCGATTTTATAAATTAGAAAACTTCCCTAAAATACTGCTACTAATACCTATATAAATTCTTCTAATATCAACATCTACGATCATTTTTTTCAAACTAATAGTATTTCCAACTTTTTAATTTTTATTTTCCTGAATTTTTTGAATTGAGTCTCTCGCTCATATCCCTTTAGAAATACATGGAAAATAAAGATTAATATTATAAGAATATGAAAACAATACTCTTCTTATTGATTCAAATGTCAATTTTCTCTTAATATTTTTTGCATTTTGCTATCTTGTTTATTTTCATTCATAATGAATGATATAAAAATCGATCTATCATGACTATTATTACAATACTTCTAAGTATATGCATTGGGACAGTTTTAATTTAAATTAGTTTATTTATCAATGGATTTACTCTGTACAGTTATTGTATTTCTATTTTTTTACTTAACTTTATTCTACAGGGTATAAATAATATATTTCTAACAATTTTTGTATTTAATAACATATTACTATATATAATTAATGGTATATTTTACAATGTAAAAATATTTAAATACAATAAAATAAAAATAAATTTACTATCTTGCATAAATAAAACTATTCGTTAATATAAATTTAATATATAAAATATAAATTAATATTAAAAATGTTTAAAAAATTATTTTAAATAACAGATAAATTATATATATATATATAATTTCTATTTATTAAATAAATAATTAATTATAATATGTAAATATTTTTATATCGAAAGTTTAAATCGAAACATTATATTTGACTGTAAGAAATTGTTAAACCGAACCAAATAGCTTATTTGGTTTAGTGATAAATTTGGTTTGTAAATTGGTGAGAAATCAGTGAGATCAAAGCAAAAACTCAAAGAAGGAAATTAACCACTTATTGCCGTTCGTACCTCACTGTATATTTCTCTCTACAATGTTTTTAGGCTGAGAGTTAAAAAACATTTGCATTAGAAGAAAATTGTGTGTTGGCAAATAGAGTTTAACGACAGAAAAGATTCATCATAAACTAGAGAATAATTTGCTACATCTGTTAACATTTTCATAAATCATAGGGTAAGTTACGATGATTCTATTTTTTCTGTTGAATTATTGTAATTTAGTGATGAAGAAAAATATTAAAGGAAAATTAACAAAGAATTTAGTACCAATTTTGTAGGGCAGGCAACATGTTTTATTATAATTTATTTTCTTAAAATAACTGGTTTAATTTTTGGTTCATTTTATTCCAGTTACCAGATTCGAATTTTGGGATTAAATCTGGTGCCCATAAAAATAATAGTTAAAATGCTTATTAGTTATATTTGGTTGCATATTATTGGTGGGTGCAGTTAATTATACGATTACGTCAAATGTTATTCGTGTGTATGTTGCATACAGTTACGGTTGCACCTGATCATATGTTTTTAATTGTATTATTGTTTTTAATCGTATTACTGTTTTAATAAATTGTCAAAACAAATTGCAACGTAAAACACAGTATATGACCACTGTGACTAATCGTAGAAGACTACAAGAATCTATCGTAATTGTAGTATCCTATGAGAGACAAACGAACATAACATCAAAAATAAATGGAATATATTTATGACATATTCCAAATACTAGGTTGTTTAAAGCTTTTTATGGGCCATGTATTTTTATTAATTCAAATTTATGCAATTAAGTGGTAATTGTTAAAAATAATATTTTTTAATTTTTTTATTTTAAATATAATATTAATCATTTAAATTTTTAAAAATATCACAAATTTAATATTAAAATAATTAAAAATCTTTTTTTTAATAAAAAAGTAAATTTTAAATTAGAAAAAATATTTAAATATTATATTTTAGTTTTATATATAACTTATTTGAAATAAATAAAAAAATTTATGTAATAATTTATATTATTTTATCAGTTTTAATTTTTAATGTATTAAATTTAAAAAAGAAATTTAAAATGTTATTTTAAGATATTAGTATAAAAAAGTGATTCGTTGTGAGTTGTTGTAAATGCCAAAGATAAGGCCAAAAGGCGGTGCAAGTAGATTTGGAAGACAACGACCACAAAGTAGGAGAGTCAGTCACTGCAATAGAAATTTCAAAACAAGCAAATCCACATATGATACAACTTCTTGTGAGCATGACAAAGTGGGCCATAAAGAATTTACTTATTATTTTTTTTAAATAGCTTAACTTATGTAAATATAATTTTAAAGTTATCATCATAATTCTATTTTTTATATAAACATCATTACAAATTTAATTTTTTTCTATAAATATTATAAACATTAATTACAAAATAATTTTAACATGGACAATTCTAGTTAATAACAAATTTGACAACACACATATCTTAAAATAGAATTTTTTAAAATTTTTGTTCCAAATCTAACATATTAAAATTAAAATTTCAAAAATAGCATAAATAATTATATTAAAAATACTTATTTACTTTAAATAAATTATAAAAAATTTAAACATTATATTTGAGTTCTTTTTTCCAATTTAAAGTTTAATTTTTTTATAAACAAAATATTTTAATATATTTTAATATTAAATGTAAGCTATTATTAGAAATTTAAAATAATGATGTTAATTTTGGAACAAAAACTTAAAATATGAGATTTTAAAGAATTGTCATATCCGATTTATCCAATTTATATATTAGATAAAATTAGATAAAAAAAAATGTTTATTGCAATATTTATATATTAATTTAGAAATATTTCTGGACTTTCCTTTTATAATAGGGTAATTACACCCAAAACATGATTGATGAACTTATAATTAGTAATAGCACTGAAATAGTACAAAAACACACCTATGTAAATATTTATATTTTCCAATAGAAACTTACAAACAAGAGATATTGTAAATGATTCTTCATTATTTATTTATTGTAGATATATAAAAGCATTAGACAATTCTCTCCATAGTGTTGTTATTATTCATTATTGACCATATTTGGCCTTATACTCTCTCCACAGTTGATTCACATCTTTACCAAGCAAATCAACAAAGAAGCCATCACTGTAGCCACTTCTCATCTTCTTGTTCAGCTCTGCGACGAACCCATTTCGTAGATCATTACAATATTCCAAGAATCTCGCAGTGACATCATAACCCTGATCCCACCTATTACCACCACCGGGCCTGACCCAATGACCTGGAGCATAACCAGCTTTTAGCCTCACGTAGTCTGCTATACCTTCAACGAGTGCGCCCGGAGCTTGTCCCGCACCGTTCCACTGCCAAGAATGTACCACCTCGTGATAAACCACGCCGGTAAATTCCCTTCTCACATCTCCCGAGAAACTTGCAAGATATCCTGCGTTGAAGTGTATCTCCTCTCCGGCGTTATACGCCACGCCGTTACCGTTCTCCATGAACAGTGTAATCTTTGTAATGGCTCTTCTGTCCGAAGGGTTGTTGGTTTGTTGGAACAAACGCCATACGAAGTCTGTCGCAGACCTCAGTGACTGTGTGCCGTAGCTTTCGCCACCGATCTCTCCACGGAATCTTCTTCCTCCGGCGGAATCGCCAGTGTTGTCGACGACAAAGAAGTCAACTGCATTGACCAATGAGAACACCGAACAGGCGAGCATCAGAGAGATTACAAGGAATAATTTGAGACACGTCATCATTTTTTGTTCTTTTTCTGGTTTTGCCTTGGTACTTTGGGCAATGGTAGTTTTAGAATTAGATGAAACTCTTTATAGAGAAAAGAAATGAATTTATGAAAATTAGAAAAAATGGAAAGTCTTAATCAATGGAAGACATTTCCTTCGGTTGTGTGCCACATTTGTATGTTTACATTAAGAAAGAAAGAAAAGTCATACTTGGCATCTTTACATTAAGAAAGAAAAATCATAATATAACACATATCCGAAAAATATTCACATATTATAATTATTTATTTATTTAATAAACATAATTTAAATATTTATATAATTTATTTTTATTTAAAATATTTTTTTTGAAAATTTTAATATTAATTATACAAATAACATACACAATAAAATTAGATTATACAAAAAAATTTCGATATCTTGGATAACAATATTATTAAGAGTAATACCATAAAATAATATTCTTTTAAGTTAATTTTTAAATCTATTGTAATAAAAATAAAATTTCTAAAATATCATAAATTATTATGTAAAAATAATTATTTCTTTCAAATAAAAATATATATAAAATTAAAACATAATTTTTGGATTCACTTTTTCCAGTTTAAGATTTGAATTTTTTTTATTAGAATAATATTTTTAATTATTTTAATATTAAATTTATGCTATTTTTAGAAATTTAAATGATTAGTGTTATATTTAGAACAAAAACATGAAATAGTGCTATTTTAGATAATTGTCCTATTATTAAATAGACAAATAATTATAGATGTGATAAATATTCAATTAATCTAAATTTTTGTTTTATATTTTGTTCAAATAATATTTTAAAATTTTTAATATTTTTATATTGTGTTTGTTTTTTTATGTTGAAATTAAATATTATAGATTTATATATACTATATTGTTAAATATTTGTCTCATTGTCATTTTTATAAATACTTTAGTAAATTATGTTTTATATAATGTTTACCTTAAAATTGTTTGATGATATGATACATCAAAGTGAGATATTTATAAATAATACGTGAAAATAAGGTTTTTTTGTTAAAAGATTTTTCAATCCCTTATTATATTACAGATATCACAAATGGTGTAGAGGAGAAATACATTTTGAAGTTTGGTTGGAAACCAAGTTGAGAAGAATCATTCCAACGAATTCGAGGAAAAATCCAATTTAAGAAGGGTTGAATTGTAAAGTATCGATCATAATCTTAACTTACAGTCGAAACATCTTTAACATTTTCAATTTTCCGGTTAAATAAAGCCAATAAGAGAAGTAAAAAAAATTTCATATCATCCATTAAAGTAAAAAAAAAAGGTAGAAACATACGATGCAATTAAACTACTTAAAGAACAAAGAGAAGAAAATGGTCCACAAAAAATAAAACAAAAGATAAGATAGTTTAGATAGTTAACGAAAAGGACATAAAACCAGAAAATTAAATATCAATCTCAACCGGATATCTTTCCATACAATCTTCCCATGGATTGTGAACAGAAGGCTTAACGTTGCGTAGAGCCAACCAAACTGAACTGTTACACTTAAAACCTGATCCCAAAGCAATTTGCCAAATCCTATCTCCTTTCTTCATTCTTCCTTTAGCTTCTGTATATGCCAACTCGTACCATATCGAACTCGAAGAAGTATTACCAAACCTGTGTAATGTCATTCTTGATGCTTCTACGTGTAATGGAGACAGCTTAAGATTCTTCTCAAGTTCATCTATAAGAGCTCTCCCACCAGCATGAATGCAGAAATGCTCAAAGGCAAGTTTGAAATCCGGTGTGTAACTCTTTAACTCTGGGTTAAAATACTTCTTCTTGATAAAAGTAATGAAGAAGGCTAGCTTCTCTTTCATTGGAAGAACAAGAGGACCTAGAGTTGCGATATTGATCTTAAGAGTCCTTGCAGCCACCATTGGTAGATTCTTTGTCAAGGTAACTCCTATTATACCATCTTCATCTTCTTCTTGTGTTGCACATTCGAATGATCTATCATCTGATCCGGTATGGATCCTTACCGTATGAACAAGCTCGTATTTCGCACGTCCACGGTCTCTAGCTTTATTGGAAAGCAGAACCACTGCACCACCCATCCGGAACAAACAGTTTGTGACTAGCATTGATTTGTTTTTCCCCAAGTACAAATTCTGAGTGATGTTCTCTGTGCTTACTACAATAGCATAAGTGTTCCTATGAACTTGTAATAAACCCTTTGCTACGTCAATGGCTATGACTCCAGCACTACAACCCATTCCTCCAAGATTTAGACTCTTGATGTTGTCTCTGAGTTTGTACTTGTTCACAATCATGGAAGCAAGTGATGGAGTTGGATTAAACGTACTAGAATTCACCACCAAGATACCGATCTCTCCAGGTGTTACATTTGTGTTGCTAAAAAGATTATCAAGAGCTCCAAATATCACTTCCTCTGTCTCTTTACGTGAAGCTGCCAAGTCCTGTTGAAGTGGAAAACACTGAAGACCTTCAGGGATACAAGTTTCTTGACCGAGACCAGAACGTTCAAGAATCTTCTGCTGAAACTCAATCAAATAATCATTCTCTTTGTTCTTCCAACACACTCCTGCTTCTCTTGCACGTCTCGCATGTTCCATCAGCGTTTGGACACTAACCTTGAGATGAGAAGGTGGGAGATAACAAGAGAAATCAACGAGGTAAACTGTTTTAGGTCTTGTTAACATGTAGATGATCAACAAGAAAAGCAGAGGAAAGGAAATAAGGGTTATGGTTTCAAGGTTTTTGAAGAAGAAGTTTTGGAGATCTTCTAAGTTGATCTTTGATCCTTTCATGGCTAATATTACCATTAACGAAATCAAGAAGATATTGAAGAAAACCAACTTTAAATTCGCCATTGGAGATTTACCTAATAAGAATAGAAAGGAGAGAACCAAAAACAAGTCTTGTTTAAGTGTTTACACTTTGGTTCTATTTTTAAGTTGTGTCGTGCCCTTTCGTTCAAGCTGCTTCAGTTTACATATATAGAAAGTGGAGTGTGAATTTATCTTTTCTTTAATTTCGTTTCTCATTTTATATTATATACCAAAATTGTTATTTTCTTTTTTATTATATTGATTACATTATAACAATAATTCTTAAATGTTATGAAATGAACAGTGAATGTTTAGATAATGTTATATTTATGGAGTAACTACCCACATTCATGAGTAATAAATATGAGTGATAATATAAGCAACTACTTCTTTTAACTGCTGTATTTATTTTAAAATTATCTGTTTCAGAATTCATGTTAATAAAAAAATTATTGTTAATAAAGAAAAATGTATTCAGATTAATAAAAAAAATCATTTCCTTGAAAAATGACGTATAAACATGTAAAGACATAAATAGTTGTTTCTGTTAGTTTTTGTCTGGTCCGCACCGATAAGAAATTGAATGTTTTTCAAAACTATAAATTAGGAAATTTAAGACATATTTTCTTTGAAGAATGGAATTTACATTTAATGTACAATAAAATGAGATGTTTGTGTTATTTATAAATGATCTTAATATAATTAGTTGGCAATATGTAATTTATAAATGGTTTACGTACAAACTAAGTCAAGGAAATAAAAACAATAAAATAATCAACTATAAAATAATATTGAGTAATATTTTAAAATAGCACATTTTTAAGTTTATTTTTCAAATCTAACACATTCAAATAAAACTAATAAAATAGTACAAATTATTATGTGAAAATAATTTTTTTTAAAATAAAAAATATATAAAATTAAAACATAATGTTTACATCATTTTTCCAATTTTTTTATTAGTAAGAAATTTTTAATTATTCTAATAATTTATGATATTTTTGGAAATTGAAATAATTAGTGTTAAATTTGAATTTTTTTTTGAAAAAGTGATATTTTAGACAACTGTCCTAAAATATTCTCTATATTCCTAAAAATAAATTTAATATTTTTGTATTATAAAAATTAATTATCTAGCTTTAAATATATTTTCGAAATGGTATTTAAAATTTGTAAATTAATAAAAAGAATATTTGAATTATCAGTAGTTCTTAGTTATGAGTAGTCTTGAGAATTCGGTTTATTCGGTGTAAAATGTTTTCGAATTTAAAACAATATTATCGAATTAAACCGAATAAAAATTTGCTTTGGTTCAGTTCAAAGTTTGGATTTTCAGCTCGATTTTAAGTGTTAAAATTAGTTTCTAATTTATTTGGTTTACAATATTTTTGGATTTTAAAAAATATTCTCGAATCAAATCGAATAAAAATTTGATTTGGTTTTATTCAAAATTTTGGTTTTCAGTTCGATTTGAAGTATGAAAATTAGTTTCAAACCAAACTGAAAAAAATTTAAGCTTAATATATTTTAGTTTGTGTGAAATATAATTAAGAATTAACTATATTTTACTTTTTGTGAAATATAATTAAGCATTAACTATATTTTAATTTGTGCAAGAATTCTAAAATCAATTTTTTTTTGAAACGGAATAAGAATTAACATTTTAAGTTTTAAGCAAAATGTCACAAAAAAATTAAAATATCCATAGTCATAAATACGAAATAGTATAAGATAGATTAAAGAAGTGCCATAAATTAGGATTGCTTAAAAAAGAAGTCGTTATTCAATGCAAGAAACATTACAGACTGAGTCAAAGTAGACAGTAAACATATTTTATGGCATTCGAATATAATCGATGAAATGGGTAGGCGCTGGGCAGTGGACGGATCTCGATGCTATGCCCATATGGTTGGGGAGAAGTAGTTGCTTTTCATGTAAAATATACTTTATCCTAAATTATTATTAATTGTTTACTTTAAGGAAAGAAATCATCTAGCTAACGTATGTGATCCACTAAGGAAAAATATTGAATATTTAATATGTTATAGATTCTCACAATTGGTTTTTGAATTTTTATAGTTATAATTAAGACTGAAAGGAGAAACGAACAAAATAAATAAATCATACGTATTGATATTTTATGAATAGAAAATAATTATTAAAATATTGATATTTTGTGTTTGAATCATTTAAATATCAAAATTTTTAATGAGTCATTTAAATAACGATTTATATTTGACTGTACCGATTTAAATATACGATTAGTTAATATTAACATCAAATTAACACTAAATTAACACTAAAATTGGTTCTAACGATGATGTGGTATCTCGATGTCTATTTTTAGTTGGTTAAGATAAATAACAAGTTAACGGTGTTACTTCTTGTGTTAATGTTAACTAATCGAATAACTAAATCGGCACAGTCAACTACATATCGTTATTTAAATGGTTCATTAAAAAGTTTGATATTTAAATGACTTAAACACAAAAATTTAATAATTTAATGATCATTTTTCTATTTTAATGATCATTTCTTTTTTAAAGTTTAACTTGATTTTAATACACCCGAGAAATTAATTTTATTAAACATTTTTATGAAAAATTTCAAACATTTATTTTGTTCAAATTAAATATATAAATATTTATAATGTGTGAAATATGGTTATTCTGTCTATTTGATCTATCTAGGATAAAGATATTTTGCAAGTTCGTAATAATATTTTTCAGTCATTTCCTGAAACTAGCAAATTGTACTTTTATTTTTCTAATATTTTTTTCAAACATATATGCAATATTCAAATGAGATTTTAAAGAATAATTTCAGAAAAATCTCTATAAACAGTTAGACCTTTTGATATTGTCCTATCAATCTTTGTTTTGATAAAGTAATTGTATATTTGATTTGTCTAAGCATAATTTCTGCTTACCATCTTAATATTATGAAGCTCACAAACTAATAGCATTCTACAATTTTTTTTTTTTTGACTGATTGAAAAAAACGAAATAATAAAAACAAAATATTCCAACTTATATAGATTCTTTAAATGTTAATCTTATTTTTCATATGAATTGTTATTGATTAGCGGTTTATATAACTCTACAAATAAAAAGTTAGATATAGGTTAAGGATTCAACATCACAACTGATTAAGATTCTTTATTTTACAAAAAAATCAGTCAAATATTACTGCACAAAATAGAACATAATAACAAAAAACTAAGATTTCAAAATTTTCATTGTCAAAGATCTCGACAACCTAAAAGGAAAAACCTTTGGGTAGATTTTATTTTCGGCGGTATTTTTCCATGAAACTTGTGCAATGAAAATTGCATCTCTATTAATTGTCAAAGTTTCATTCTCCAAACTCTTTCAAAATCAAAGTCATCACAATATTTGTTATAATGCGAAAATTCGGATATGAAAATTACGATGCAAAAATGATTAACGGATCGAAAATGAATGAAAACGAATTATGGAAAAAACAAATTTGTGAAGGTGAAACTTGATCTCTTTTTTCTAATCAATAAATCTCCCGTAGTGTGGCGGTTTGATAAAATTATAAATCCCAAGATACAACCACGGTGAGACTATGATCGTAACATCCGATTATAGAATCTACGAACAACAATCTATGCTATACTCTCGAGACTTACAATGAGAAGAAAAGAGGACGACGAGAAGAACTGTTTCTGAATGATTTTCGTGGGATAATGTGAAGAGACGAAGAAGCTTAATTAATGAGGCAATAAGGCTTGTTTTTATAACCTTAAGGGAGCGGTTAGAGGAGAAAAATGTGGATCCGGTTTAGGGTTTTTGATTAAGTTTGGACCAAAATCGTAACCATATTTGGCAAAAAAAAACTTTATTGGGCCTACGACCCTTCACCAAGACCCGAGCTCGGGCTAGCCTGGCCCGGCCCGGCGGGGGCACACATGATTTGATCTCTTTTCTCTCCAACTTTTTTAAATTACTGTATGAGCTCTTCCATTTATATATTAGAAGATTTTTCCTCAAGTTTTCAATATGAGACTTTTGTCCTTTTTTCATTATTTTAGCTAATAAATTTATGGTTTTTTAATGAGCCCACCCATTTCTCATTTACATTTCAACAAATTTTTGCAATCAATATTTAGATCATATACCTAAATTAAACATGCAAATATTTTTCAAAAAAATTGTTCCAACAATATTAGCCTAGGCTTCTTTAACTTTTTGGATTGAGATAGAAGAAAAAGAAATAGTTAAGAAAAACAATTTTCATCTTCTACAGATTTGAAAAATGTTAATCTTATTTTTCATATGAATTTTCAGTGATCAAAAGTTAATATAAATCTTTACAAAGAAAAGTTAGAACTAACTTAAAGATTCAACATCAAAATTGTTTTAAAATTCCTCACTTTACAAAAGCCCAATCAAATATTACTAATTAAATTGGAACATAATGATAAAAAATTAAGAAGAAATTTTTGAATTCTTATCGTTAAAAGATTTCTAAAAAGAAAACCCATTGTTACATTGATTTTCGGCGGTTTTCTTACAAAGAGAGTTGCATGTTTCTTAGTTGCCAAAGTTTCATTCTCTAAAGTCTTTCAAAATCAAAGCTGTCACAATGTTCAACCTTTGGTTTTTTCGAGTATCTCCAAGCAGTAAAAGCAAAGACAAGATAGTTGACCCGAACCTATGGTTGTGAATACTTTTAATCACTCACCAAAAACATTCTTACTATACAAATAGAACTTTACTCGTTTATTTAATCAAAATCAGTATATAATATAGTAATTTACAAGATTCTTAGAGTTTAGAAATACTAGAAACTCTTGAGATCATGTGTGTTTCTTATGCATATCAGCCTAGAATATTAGTGATTAAATATGAATAAACTTAAACATTCAGATATTTGATTTGATTTCGATCGATTAATTTTTAGTTTTTATTTTTTTGATTGAAAAAGTCGATGGTGCATTCAGTTAGGTTCATATTTTGCTTTGGTTTCGGTTTGATATATTTTGATTTTGATTGTTTTGGATATTAAATTTAAAAACCGAATTATTTTTGGTTATCTTTTGGTTCGGATATATCCATCTAAATTTATTCAAAAATGACCAAATATAATTGAACAAACCAAAATAACTGGAAAATTCTAAGACATGACATTTATACAACATAGTAATTATATTATTTTTAAATTCATAATTATTTATTTATAAAAAATGTTGATTTTTTATTTTATTTTAAGAGTATATAGATATAATTACATAGTAACATTTATCGCATACGTAAAAACATATTATTTAATGTTATAAATAACATAAACATAAGTAATTTATAATACTGAAAATATTATAGTATGATGTTTTAGTAACGTTCTACATTGAAAATAATAATATATAGAAAATTAAAGTAATAAAATCTTTTATACAAGAAAGTAAGAGAAATGTTGCTTAATAATATCAATTAATTCGGATTTTATTTTAGTTTTCTATTCGATTTGGTTAATAAACGATAACCATAATTTTTTTATAATAATATCCGACTTATCTTATATATATTATTAGAAGTAAAAATTTCTTATGTCATCACCACGTTCACTCTCAGCAATTTTACTGTTTAATTTAAATAAAAAATATAAATTAATTATAAACATTCTAATCAGATATCCTAATTATTTAGTTTAATAATACATGAATTTCAAAATAGTCAAAATATATTACGAATGTAAAATTTGAAATTTGAAACTCTCATTTATTATTTGAAAAGTAAACTAAATTATTTCGTATAATTAAGATCGATTAAAATATATAAATTGTATCAATCGATTAAATATTTATATAAATTCAAAAATTCAATATTTCCACAATAAAATTACTATTCAAAAATTTGGAAATTGTATCACTTATTGAATATTTCAAAAATTTAAATTGTAAAAAATAGAATTATATCCCATATTTATTATTTTTAAATTGATATAAAATTATGCATTGGTACTATTGTATTTACCACACATGTAAAATTATGAAAATGTATTTCAAATATAAATTAAAAGTATTTACTTATTGTTTTATTTATTAAATTTACTTTTATTTATTATTTTTTTTTTGTAAAATCAAACTAGGTATATAAATCTAAAAAAGAGTTCATATCAAAATTCGAAATCATCTCTTATTGTATCCAAAATTCCTTTTCATGTTTTATAGGAAATTATCTCCTATGAAAATATTTGATTTTATTACTTCTGTAAGATCTACTGATAAAATGATGAATCCGTAATAATGTTAATGATCTGAATTTTTTTATGATATTCATCATAACAAATACAATCAAGATTTTTTTATTGGTGAATAAGCCTATAGGAAATAATATTTTTGAAAGAAATTAATAATTTTTATTTTTTTGTAGATAACAATAGTTATTAAATATATAAATTTGACTCTTAATTTTATATTTTTATTAGATATTATTGGACAAGTAACGAATATTAAAATTTTTTAGATTCTGAATGTTAAAAAAATATATGAAACGACTTATTATAAAATTTCGTGATACGTCACATATTGTAAATTTTATTTTTTCTGTTTATTATTTCAGAACCCAATCTTTGAAATTATCGTAATCATTTCACTAATGTACGTTTTCAATAAAAATTAAGAATATTATTTAACTAATAAAATTTAAATATTAAATTTTTATCGTGCATATCACATATATTATCGTAGTTAATTATTTATAATCTAATATCAACTAAAATTATTTCTCGGATTCCATTTTGATTTAGTTGGTTGGATTATTTTTCTAGAACTAAATTTGGGTTACCAAATTCACGGGTGTAATTATATCCTACGGTGCACCACACTGAACAAGTGGAGTTCTAGTCTCTCGTAAACCCTAGCATAAACCTCTGCGCTCGATTCATTTCTTTCTATCCTCACAGTTGAAAAATGGCTTGGCGCAATGCAGGATCTGCTGCTCGCTCTTTCGTCTCTGCCACCGCAAGAGCACCGTCTCTCCGTTCTCCTACGGCGGCGCTTCCTCGCCTCCGTCCTTCCCCATCCTCCTTACCTGGCCGTCGTTTCGCATTTTCCTCGCCTTCTAGGTTTGACCTAACTCCGTCACAGTCTCATGGTCAATTTTAGTAGAGTTTTTCTTGACGAGAATCTAATCAATCTAGGTTATAGATTTTAAGACGAATTTGAAGATTTTTGTATCTCGTCTTTCAACGTCTCAATCAACAATTTGTCCAATTCTTTCGTTTAGTATGAGTTCAGCGGTAAATCTGTTTCTCGTTCTAATCTTAAGGAAACAATTGATTACTTTGTGCGTAACTCAGAAATATTTGAGATTCATAATCTCCTTGATATCTGATTTGTATGTTTCTTACAGAACTGAATATCCTTCGGCATTCAAATTCATTAATATTTGTTAGCATTAAAAAATCGGATGTTCTCTTTTGATTTTTCGTATCCAATCAATGTTCTTTGGCTTACTGTAATTTAGTGGAAATATATTTGAGATTCATGGTAATCTTAGGGAAACGATTGATTACTTTCGAGCTAATTACTTAACGTATATCAGAAATTCTTGAGATTCGTAGTCTCTCTCATCTCTGATTTTATGTTTGTTACAGATTTGAATATAGTTTGGTATTCAAAGTTTTTACATCAATTTTGTTTATGCTTTGGAATCTGATGTTTTTTTTTGTGGTGCTCAGGAATCTAGGAGCACTTGGTTGCACGCAGTCTTTCTTGCCTCTGTACAGTGTTGTGGCTGCTTCTCAACTCACCTCTCACCTCAACGTTAACTTGCGGGCTTTCTGCGAGCTGCCTAATGGTACCTTCCGACGCACTTGTCAGGATCGCTAAGTAGTCCTCTTTGTGAGTGTTACTTTTCTTAGGATTGCATAGAAAATACGGGAGACTAGTGGGTTTTTCTAAATGTTTCTTGTTTGAGTTTTTTCACTCTGAAGCTTCTTGCGCATTACCTTACCTTGGGTAGACTTAGTTGTATTTAGTTGTTATGATTTTGTGATCTTTCTTTTAAAGAACAAATTGGGTTTGGGATTGATAGGGAATGGAAAAGATGGGTGATGCACGTGGATTTTTCAGTCGCTGGCAAGAGAGTCCTGCTGCATTGTAGGTTTCTTGTCTATTTTGTCGTGTTTTTTTTTTCATAAAAGAAAATTCTTTAGTTCTAGCACTGAATTAGTTACATCTCTGAGGGTAAAACTAAGGTTTGCAACATGTTATTCAATTAGACCGCATAGAGAAGAGGCAGTCTGTTGCGTGGCTTAAAAAAATACATATTTCTTGCTTTTGATCCATACATAATTTAGCTTTATACAACCTCTTGCTGTTTTGTTTCACTTTGCTCCGTATTAGTTGTTTTGGTTATCATGCAAAGAAAATTACCTTCCATGAAATGATCAGTAACAAGAATACTCTTGGTTTTAAAAGGCCTGCCTGGGGCATGCGTAGGCGCTAGGCAAGCTTAGGTGATGGGTATATCGCCATTAGAGGTCATACCAACATATATTTCATACGTTATACAATGTGAGAGAAGAAGAATTGATGTTAGGGGTTTAGTTGATTGCCATTAGGTTTATTGAATCATTTCTTAGGGAGCTTAGTTTTGATTTGTAAGCTTTGGTTGCAATTTGAGACAGGTACTTGAAGAGGCAGAAGAGTGTTGTGCATGAATACTTTGAAGAGGTGTGAGATCGAAAGAATGAGGTTAATCTCAGAAGAACTTATTCGTTGTGTTAGTTTTCTTTGAAACAATTTTAAAGTCCCCAGACTGTGTGGATTGCTCTTTGATTAATTAGAAACAAAGAGAATAACTGAGGATATACAAGTATATTCATATCATTAATATTTCTGTGTTTCACTATTGGTTTTGATTTTCCAGTTTTTCTAATGAACATTATTTTTTTTTTGTATTTTTATGCTAAAACACTTAAAAAAATATCAATACTAAATATTAAAATAATTTGCTTATTGGTTCATAATTAATATAAAATACATACTCAAATTTAGCTATGTTTTGTTTAAGTTTGGATATGTTTAGTTTCCGGTTTGGGATTTTCTGAATTCAGTTACGGCGTAGATAGTTTTTATATTGTTATACTTGTGTTAAGTACAATGATTTTACAGCAGAAAAAAAATATTATATCGTCAAATATAAATTGTATATAGGATAATTTTTTAAAATATCATTGTTTTAAATTTTTTAAAAATGTACTATTATTAATTTAAACTTTTAAAAATAATACAAATTTAATAATAAAATTATTGAAAATTGTTTCATATTAGAGAAAATTTAAAACTTAAATTAAAAAAAGAAATTCAAACATAATGTTTAAATTGTATTTATAATTTTCAAATTAAATTATTATTTTTTATAATTTGTGTTATTTTAAAATTTTAATTTTAATATATTAGATTTGTAAACAAAAACAAAAAAAATTATATTTTATAGTATTAGTTCAACTATTTGTCGTTTTTGGAAAATGAAAGATGAGATATCTCGTTGCAATGATACAAGATGATTATAACTTCGATAAGTAATCTGATCTCATTGATTTTTGTTTCTAAACAATATATTCATTCAAAATACAAACAATTATGCCATAATCAATTGATTGAATCTGTAAGTTTAATTTGATTTGTGTCTTATGAGTATTATCTACTATATATTAAAGGAAAAGCATTGCGAGTGAAAATTTCTTAGGTATCATCACCATATTCACTCTCAACAATTTTACTAATTAATTTAATTTTAAATATAAATTATTTATTTTATTATCTAAACATTTTAATTAGATAACTTAATTATAGAATTTAATAAGTTTCCAAATACTATTTAATTTTCAAATATACAAAGATTCAAAAAATTAGGAAATTTTGAGTTAGTAAATTACACATTTAATTACTCGCCAATTCTGAAAATAGAAGATTGTTTTTTACATAAATAATTAATTATTGTACACATATATAGGGAAAGTAAATATGTCGAATTTTTATAGATATAGAAACTTCATTAACAATATTTAATTCTATTTTTATATTATATGCAAATTTATTTTTTAACTCAAAATTCAATATATTGTAGTAATAATTGTTTTATAGAAATATATATATATATATAATGTAATAATATAGTCGGTATATCTAAATCACAAATCATATAGAAATTATATCACTAAATTTTTTTTGTTTCCAAACAATCAATATATTTACAAATAAAATTTTATATTATATTATTTATTTGTAATATTAAATTTGAATAACTAATAATTATTTTTTAGTATGACTATTTTATGTATAAGTAGATTATATAACATAACAAAATTAATTAAAACTACTAATTTTATTAATTTAATTTAAAACATGTTTCAAATATTTTATTATATAAATGTATTTTTGATTAACGTATCGCAAAAACAAATATAAAATAATGTAATATTATTTGAATAATATATATATAATATTTTAAATTAAAATATATTTATAATTTTTTCATTCAAATAATAAAAAATTTAAAAAATTAATTTTAATATGTGCATAGCAGAGATAATATTCTAGTGTTCATTAAAAAACACTCATTAAGTCTTGTCTTAAGAGTATATAAATGTAGTTAGAAATTTTTATACAAAGATTTGTGTTTTCAAAGGTTGGACGCTTGCCATTTTATATTTTTATATAAAGTATAAAAAATGATGATAATAAAAACATTAAAAATATGAAAAATACAATAATATTTGTATTGTTTTCAATTCTAAAAAATTACTAAAAAATACAAACCAACTTATTAAAGTATGCACAAAACTGATTGAAATATTTAATAGCTCACTGGAATTTTGCATGAATTGACATACAATTGAAAATTTATTGAAAATTCATAAGAACTGATTGAAAGTTGATTTACAAGGTGGAATGATGGAATGTAGTAATAGCGATAATGAAGTGCGCAACGATAAATCTGATTACAACCATTAAAAATCTTGAAACCACAATATAAAATTTTAAAAACCACTAAAAAACTCAAAACCCACTAAAACAAAAAGATGAGAAAAGGAGAAAGAAAATTAGGAAAACAACAATACATCTAACAAAAATTTCTAAAACTACAAAAAATTAAAAATCATTAAAAATAACAAATTTATTTTTTAGATCTCTTGATTTCATTTTTCAGATCTACAACAAGAAAAAATGAGAAAGAAAATGAAAAAGAAGATTAGGAAAAAAACAAAATATATAAACAATAAAATCTCTAAAACCACAAAAAATAAAATCATCTAAACAAATAAATTTTTTTTTTTTCATATCTCATGACATCTTTTTTCAGATATACAAAATAAGAAGGTGAGAAAAAAGATGAGAAAAAAAAAGAGAAATGAGGGGAGAAAAAGAGAAAAGATTTACCACTTTTTGGAGTATGGATGCTCCCACTTTTTGTTTGGAGAAGAACTTATGATGGATTTTTAGGGTTCATTTCTTTATATATGTAAAGTAAAATTTGGTTAGGTTAAACTATAAATTTGGTTATGTTAAACTATAAATTTAGTTACATTAAATTTAAGTTTTGATTTGGTCAAATTTTTGGTTCATGTTGACTTCTCAAAAAATCTTTTTTTGTATTTGTATTTTTTACAAAATAGACTTTTTGAAAAATATACTTTGTTTTTTTTACAAATTAGACTTCTCGATAGTATGATTTGTATTCTTTTACAATACAAACTTCATGAGAAGTATGATTTGTTTTTTTATAAAACAGATTTATCGGAAAGTGTGTTTTGTATTTTTTTGGTTAGGATAAATTAAACTTTTAGTTTGATCAAATTTCTAGTGTGTGCAAACTTTCCGAGAAATTTGTTTTATATTTAAATTTTCATAGAGACTTCTCAAGATGTGTACAAAACCCTAAATCAATTGAATTTGGTTTAGTTAAAATTAATCTTTTGATTTGTGCAAACTTCTCGAGAAATTTGTTTTATATTTTTCCTTGCAAACTTTTCGGAAAGTTTAGGAAACCATAAACCCTAAACTAATAATTTTTTTTATTAAATATGCGAAAACTGTATACAAATTTTATGAATATGGTAAACATAAGTAATTAAATACATAACTCAAATAATTTACATTAAAAATTGTAAATCTAAACTTTAAACTTTATCTTTTCATATTTAACATGGATTTTCTACAAAAACATAAACTATTAAACCCTATAACACATAATATTAAAAGCTATCAAACATATGAGACCATTAGATGTAAACTAGCAAGCTTATATTGGAATTTAATTAATATAATTTTTATTTATTTTGCTATGCATATGAATTTTTTTTAAAAAAATTGGCATATTTAATGATTTTTAATTTGATTTAAATGGATTAAAAATGATATTTTAATTTATTTACGTAAATATTTTTATGTTATGATTATGAAACTAAATTTTGACCAAAATTAACTATATTAATTGAAATTATTTATTTTATTTCATATCAAATATATCTTATATCACAATGTTTGTTTTCTATCGGAAGGTGCATGCTGCTGAGACACTATCTCAGAGAATGGCTCTAATGGAGGTTCTAAATTTGACGTGCGGTGCAAATGGGTCTAAGAAGGTTTTTTGAAGCTATAGTATTGTTCATTAGGTCACTGCAGGTGGATTCGGCTACGGTAAACATTGTGTTTGCGGCTACGATTATATGTTGTTTGTTTGTCTGCCGTTAGCGATTACAATTGCAATTTATGATAAATTTTTAGTCGCACCGATGTTTTAATCAGCAGTCAAAAAAATTGCGACGCAAGACAAATCGTTTGACCGTTGCATCTACCGCATATAACTGCGACAGTTAAACAAACAATAATATGTCGCAACCGCATCTGCAACCGCATGAAGCTACGGTTAACGAACATGACCTATCTTTATATATCTCAAAATTGTCTTCCATGTGCGAATCACCGGTATTTGCATTCTTTATATACAACATCGGAGATTGCTTCTGCTAAAAAATTAGTTTTGTATTGCACTATTGTAAACCATTAAAGCTACAACTTCTTTTTTCGATAAACAAGCAATTTTGAAGTAGAACCCACAGTTTTCAGTTTCAGGTAAATGTACAGCCATGTGTGTTTTGAATGAATAATTGGAAGGAAACAACTATGTAATTCCCTTCATCAAACGGATCTAAGCATTTCTTATTACTAAGTGTAGTTCCTTGAGTTGAAACTAGAATATACTGATTAAGTGTAAAGAACATTGTGTACCTTCTTGAAAGTGTATCATCAGCACCTTTGACCATGATTAGGACATTCACATCGTGGTTAAAATGCACCTTTCACTACAATTAGACATTGACATCATGGTCAAAGGTGCACTGTCTTTGAATCACTTTTAAAGATGACTCAGGTCATCCAAAACCGACATAGCCCATAACAAAGCAGTTATACTTCAGTTTGAAGTCGTGGATATGTCTTACCTCACAACTATCTGTCCACCTCCTCTTTTGTTTCTTAGGATCCGACCAATTCCAAAACTATATAAAAAGTTATCCCACAAGGGCATCTATGTTGCATTTGAAAAAATATATCAATACAGCCTGACTTAAAACCTAGCAAATTGTGTTTATCTTGTATATTTTTCATTTTGTAACACATTTCTAATATATTATTTGAAAAACATTTTAAAAAAATAACGCTATCTTGACGTATTATAAACAGAAATACTATGCTGACATATCATCACGACAGTTAGTTTCAAATAAATATATAAATGAGTTTAAATTACTAGAATAATTACCATATATGTCATTGTTATTAATTTGATTAAAGAACCAATATATTTTATTAAACTAACCAAAAAATACTATTAAATTCGTAAAAAAAATTATTTTTCCTTTTTAATTTATATATACAAAAATAATATTAAAATAATTTAAAATAAAAATAAAAATTATATAAATATTTAATTTTTATATTTACTAATAAATAATATTATATAATTCGCGAATATTTTTTCCCACAAATGGCGTGAATATAAATCTAGTTGAATAGTAAATCTTTTAACAATAAGCATTTGGTTGCATTTTAAAATATGTTAGTATGTGTGGTCTAGCCCCTTTTTTAAAACTGATAAACTCAACTTTTAAATGTGGTTTTGCCCATTTTTTATTTAAATAATAACATATGGCCGGAAAGAATAACTAGGCCAATGTATAAAAATATTAGATTATTGATCCGATTGGTTATTGTTCAAATGATAAAAAAAACAAAAATAATAACATATGGCTAGTCCAAACCGGACTACATGGTAAGTCTAAATTTTCAATTTTTTTGTAGACACTATAATATTTTTTTTGTCAAGAAAAACAATAGAAAGATTGACCAATAGTGAACATATAATCGAAATAAAAATGTTTAAACTGGCACACAATAAAACATACTAAATTGTTAAAGGTATGTTGGACAATAAAGTAGTTGAAGCTAAAACCTCGTAAAAGCTGTCGCAATTAACTTCATCATTATTATTCACCAAACACATTCATTCTCGCAATACAAAAAATGGATTACAAAAAATAAAATAAAAGAAATAGTTCACAATTCAATTACAATTACAACTAAAGAAAAAAAACAAACTCATAAGCAAAAGATCGATTTATTAATCTTTTTTTCTTCAATTTGTTGGAGATGTAGAAAATCAAGGACACTTGGGAGTATTTTTGCTGCTGAGCTTATCACGATAACAAGCACATTCATGCTTATTTCCATAAGTTCCTGAAGGAACACATTTACATTCTTTGCAACATATCCCACAATACTTCAAACATCTATCTTTCATCCCTGCTTCTTTACATCTCACTTCACATTTTCCTCCACACCATTTCTCTAACTCCACTCCATTTGGGCTTTCTGGTGCTGGAGATACCCCACCACCTTCTTCACCTTCATTACCATAACTATGTTATCCATATATACCTTCATTACCATAACTATGTTACCCATATATATCTTCATTACCATAACTATGTTACCATATGCCTTCATTACCATAACTATGTTATCCATTTCTTTTATAACCAAGAGATTATGGACCAATCTCTTCACATCAGAAAACATGTTAAAAATCGCTATGTCGTCGTCACAAGTTCTCAAATTCTATATCTTTAAAATGTATCCTTTGGGTGGCCAGAGGTTCACTGGTTAAACTATGAGTTTGCTAGTTAAGCCATGTAGAGTAAATTCAATTTTAATTACTTGTTTTATTGTTATTTGTGAAATTCAAAAGGAAATGTGAATATTGAAGAAGCATCTATGACGACCAAATATATCATATTGATCAATAATATGGAGAAAAATCAAAAAAGAGAAGAGAAGAGATATTAAGCAAACCAGGGACAATAGCTGAATCAAGAGATGAAGCCATTAGAAGAAGTGAGGCTATAAACAATATGGAGATAGTTATCTTCATCTTAATTTTCTTTACTCTTGTAGTGGTCGAAGATGGTTAGTTTCGATGCAAAGTTCAAGTTTCTATTGTTCTTGTGGTCTCTTTATTGGTCTTTTATAGGCCAAGCTATCCAATTTTTTTTATAAGAGATAATGATTTATTTATTTTTTTCGTCACTAGTTAACAACGGGCCGAGCCAATATCCCAATATCTTCATACAAAGATTTACCATCCTCCTACGAGTCACGGTAGAGTCGAATTCTACACCTTTTGGATGGACGTAAAGGTGGTACAACTATTAAAACACTTATTCCTCCCAAATAATGATTTATTTATCTACAAAAATTACCATATATCATTAGATTATCTAGATAACCAAAATCACATATTATTCTTGAGTAATATCATAACATGCCACTTTTTAAAATTATTTTTCTAAATCTAGTATCATAAAATTAAACTCTCAAAATAACACAAATAATTATATAAATGGCAATTGTATAAAACGACACCATTTTAAGGTTTTGTTCCATATATAGCAATAATTATTTAAATTTTTAAAAATAACACAAATTTAATAATAAAATAATTAAAAAACTCATCCTAATAAAAAAATTTTTAAATCCTAAATTAGAAAGAATGAACCCAAATATAATGTTTTAATTTTATATATAGTTTATTTAAGATAAATAATTATTTTTATATAATAATTTGTGCTATTTTAGAAATTTTATTTTTAATATGTTAAATTTGGAAGATAAACTTGAAAATATATTATTTTAGAGTGTTACTTTTATATAAAAATACTTATTTATTTTAAATAAATTATATATAAACTTAAAGTATTATATTTAGATTCATTTTTTCTAATTTAGAATTTTTTTTTTCTATTAAAATATAGTTTAATGCATTTTAATATTAAATTTGTACTATTATTAGAAATTTAAAATAATGATATTATTTTTGAAATAAAAACTTCAAAACTGTTAGTTTAGACAATTGCATTTATTTCTTCTGGTTTAAAAATTTAAAACCATATTTTTTCAATTGAAAGTTTGAGATCTCATAACTCTCAAATGTCGGTTATATCGGTTTTTGACATAATATAAATTAGAAAAGAAATAGATTTTAAACTTTCACATTAGAGATAAATATGTTTCACATTTTTAAATTTTGGAAAAAATAAATTTCGAACTTTCAATAATAGATAAATATGAAATGACATTAATTCGATGAAAATCTGATGTTATATAATAGTTATCGTAGAAAATATGGAAAATTTTGAGTTTTGGTTCATAAATCTCTTCTCATATATTATGAGATTAGTCGTTAATAATACTATTTTTAAGAATCTCTTTTGTCAAGAAAGCCAATTGGTATTAAGAAAAAAAGATTTGCAGTATTATTCTTTCAATTATGTTTATTAAATAAACCCAACTTGTTCAATTACTTGTATATTATTTTGTATACTTTATTGTTAATAGAGTAACTCAGAGTCTCAGACCAGAAATTGGATCATTAAATTTTGTTATATTTTCAAGATAAATGTAAATCTACGAGGAAGTTGAAGAAAAAGACAGGCTGGTGACAGAGAGAAATGGACAAGAAACAAATACAAACGACAAAACCTGAAGACCTTTCATTCCACGTTGTTTCCGCACATGTCTCACTTATTTGTTTTGTTTTATTCACATCGACTCATATAAGTCTCATTAATTAGTAATTAGTTGTTAAACAGTCTGTTATGTGAGTATTTTAGCATCAGGGCCGATTCTGATAATTTTAGTCCATTTACAAAGTTAAAAATTTGATTTTTTAGATTGAAATCTTATAAACTTTCTAACTATCACAAAATTGAAACAAAAATTTCTAAAAATTTGAGTATGTTTTTATTTTTCATTGAATAATGTTTTATATATGAAAAGTTTAGTCGCAAAGAGTACAATTCAAACATATACAAGCAATTTCACATTAATAAAGAGATCATGCATTCATCTTGAAGGAAAACGGAAGCAGGGTGAAACGGCATCGTTTTTGCTTTCATTTCGATACTTAGTTAAATGAGATCGTTTCTTAAATTTGGGGAAAATTTTGCAAAATAGAATCGGCTAAGGTTTAGGGTGAAGAAATCGTGAATTCGTGAGTCTAGAGTTCGTGAGTGCTTGTAGAAGAAGAAGGAATTGTGTGCTCTCGTGAAATCGACGAGTACGAAAGGGTTATTCGAGAGAATCGAAAGGAAATGACATCGACAATTGGTGTGGGAACTTCTCAATCGCATCCGATGAAGAAAGTCGATATTCGTACTGAAATTCGTAGATTTAGGATAAAATTAACAGTGGTTAAATATGTGATTTCATATAGGAAAGTGTTAATGGTGATAGTTGTTACAAAAAGTTACGATTTATATAGTATTGGACAATGACTTAGTTTTATGTCTACCAAGTGTTCGACAAAATGTCTGAATGAGTATTTGAAATCGGTTTTATGCAATAACGAAGGGGGGAAGAATCCGATACTAGTCAACTGCTATTACGGTAGCATGATTGAAAACGTAAGCAAACTACGTGGGTGGTTGTATTAGGACTATTGAAACGAAGCCAGAGGATTTGTTTACGGAGCTTATGAACCAATTGCCAATAAGCATATACAATCATCGGGTTTGGTATAAGATGTCATACGAAGGATTAGAGGAGCGTAAAAAATTGTCAATGATGATGAGAATTTTAGGAAAATGTGCACGAGTGTAATGTGGATTAACGTGATGAAAATTTTCGTAGAGCCTGATGGTTATATAGGTGAAGAAAATTCGCTTGAAGAGTAAAAGGTTGAAAGGGTTGATGAAAAGGAAAGATGTGATGAAGAGGAAAGGTTTGACCATACGATGAAGAGCAAAGGGTTGAAAGAAATGTCGCTGACTTTGTAGACGAGGAATGTAATGAACAAGATATTGGATCAGATAGTGAAGAAGAAGATGAACGTATTGGAGAGAGTTATTTCACATACAAGAAAGGAAGTGGAGAGTTAAAACTAAGATAAGTGTTTGATAGCTTAGATGATTTCAAACAAACGATGGTTGACTACGTGTTAAGAGAAGGATGGAATGTGAGATACGTGAGGTGGGAGAAAGACAAGTCGGAGCTTAGATATGCAAGTCAAGGTGATGAAACTTGTCTTTGGAAGATTTATTGTTCTTACGAAGAACAACTACAGAAATATTTGGTGAAAGTATACAACAAACACCACAGTTGCATAAAAAATGGGTATATCAAGATAATTAACCAAGAAGTGATTGCAACTCTTTGTGAATGACATCCAAGATGAGTCTACGATAATGTCAAAGGATATTCAAGAAGAAATTCATAAAGGTTGGGCATTGATAAGTTCTATTGACAAATGCAGAAAGGGTAAAAAGAGAGCTTTGGAGATTATACAAGAGGAGCATGATGAAAAAATTCCAAGGTTTCGAGACTATCGCATTGAACTGTTGAAGTAATGTTTCTGATTTTATCATAATGTTTCTGATTTTTTTATAATGATTTTGATTTTTTGTAATATTTTGACTGATTTTGTCTAATATTTCGACTGATTTTTTCAGTCCAAACCCGGATTCTACTGTTGAAGTAGAGACGTATACAGAAAACGATGTAGTGGATGTATTCTCCCAATTTTATGTCTATTTTGCTTCACTTTGGAGATCATGGTGTATGTACTCTCGACCAATCTTTGGTCTCGCCGGTTGTTTCCTTCAGTGCACGACGAAAAATGATCAATTGATGGGAACCGTAGGACGTGATGCAAACAATGAGATGTTTTCTATTGCATGGGATGTGGTTGATGTCGAGAATGAAGTCAATTGGAGGTGGTTTATTGAGAGGATACAAATTGATTTAAACCTAGGACAGGATGTTGGATTATATCTGATCCACATAATCGCTCATGAGAAAACCCACATAATTCGCCGATTTCTATTTTACAAAAAATTTCCCTAAGAAACAACGTCGTTTAACTAAGTGTCGGAATGAGAGCAAAAATGACACCGTTTCACTCTGCTTCTGTTTTAATGTGAAACGGTGTCGTTTTGTTAATGACACCAATGTGGCGTCTTAGTCAGCACGGTTAGACGACAAAACAAACGGTTTCTGTTAATTTGTTGGTTTTAACTACGAAACAATAATTCGTGTAGTGTTTTTTTAAATTTCATAATAGTTCATGTTCCTATTAGCATTACTAACTAGTTTGAATATAAATAATCCAATCTAAAAAAAATTATGTAGAATCGGCCGTTTTTCCTCCATCTTGATGATCTCTTACTAATATATGATTGTTGGAAGCTTTCTTTCGTCGTGCTCCTTGCGATAAAAAAAGACATTTCTATTTGTTATCCTAGAAGCCAGTTGTATAGTCCAAATAGAATTGAACTTCGACCGTTAATATTTGAAAGTCGGCCATGCCGTTATGTGTCTCCTAAATTTATACTAGATTTATATTCGTGTGTTGTATAAAAAATATTCACAAATTATATAATATTATTTATTAGTAAATACAAATTAAATATTTATATAATTTTAATTCTTATTTAAAATTATTTTTAATACTAATTTTTGTATATGTAAATTCAAGAAATAAAACTAATTATTTTTATGAATTTAATAGTTTTTTTGTTAGTTTAATAAAATATATTATTTTTTAACCAAATTAATAACAAAAATTCATACATTTTTAGTAGTTTAAATCTATTTATATATTTATTTGAAATTTATTGTAGTGATAATACTTGAGCATAATATTTATGTTAATAACATATTATATTATGATTAAGTTATTTTTTTAAAATGTTTCTCGGATAATATATAAAGATTTTAACTATCTCTGTTGTAATAGATTCTCTCTTTGTTAATTATGAGGTTTTTTTATCCAAAGAAAAAGGACTTTGTTGTTTTGATTATGAGGTTTTATGGAACATTTTTCTTTTTTGTAGGATTTAAATTTTGAAAAACAAAGAAAATAAACTTAGGTGACAAAAAAAAAAATATCGAATTTGGGCCAGTGCAATATTCTGAAGCCCAAAATACTTGCATATTAATTAACTTTGGATCTTGTAACTTTGTGTTCTCGTCCATTCAATCCAAGCAACTACTTGACATAACTTGGCACTCGATCATTCATCCATATTAATTAAGTCTTTAACAATCAAATTCCATATAAACAAATTCCAATTTGATTCGATCTTGGTTTTTCATCCTTGATCCAATTCAATCTGTACATTCCCATTATCAATATGTGTATGAGGGAGATCTTTTACAATTTTTGATATGAGATATTAATATTTGTTATGTCTCTCAAAATAACAGTTCTTTTACTATTAATTTCAATTTATTCGACTATGGATTGGTGACCAATTTTGGGTTAAATTTGATGGTATTAATTTTGGATTGGATAGATTATAGATCGAATTGTACATTTTGAATTAAGATATGTTATCATGTTAGTTTCTAGATTTCCAAGTTCAAAGAATTTGACAATGAAAAAACTGATTCATGTTTATTATATATTATTTAAGATCTTTTGTAATTTTTGATAAGAGATATTACATAATTCGATCTATATTAATCGATATGATCTAAACTTAAACTATTAAAATTGATACAAATCAAAATTGGTCACATCCATCAATGATTTGCAAACATTGAATATTTTTGTTTGACTATTCTTTTCTCTCTTAGATTTTGCAAAGCTTTCTTATCATTTAGATTTAACTTCTGAAAGAGGCTGCAGTCATTAAATTTTCTCAGTTTACTATATAGCTCTGGTCTATTAGAGATCCAACAAAACCGAATGCTTCATGTTATATTTATGAGTTTTAACCCATATTGTTTTTAATATTCTAATACCCAATAAATCCCAAGTGTTTACCAATAAAACCCTAATGCTTTTTTCTATATTAAAGTTGGTGAAATTTAGGTTTGGGACTAATTCTGAAAAAATCCTAAAAAGAGAAGCAAGAAAAACAGAGAGATGTTGCCGTGAAAGAGTTTTCTGCAAAGAAAGAGAGAATCAAAGAGAAAGAAAGTTTTAAATATCTCGTTTGTATTGTATTTATTCTAAATGTATATTTCTCTAAAATTGCTATATTGTAAAAGCTTCATCAGATTTATAGTGGAAGTATGTAGGAGACAGATCCTATCCGATAAGTATCTTAAATGGGAACTCGGTAATCAAATTGTGTCTTATTATTTCTAAGCAATACAAAACCAACACCAAAGGCAATCAGAAAGGATCCTAAAATCCTAACAAGTGGTATCAGAGCATTCAGGTTGGTTGCAAGGCGTGTGTTGGGAAACATGAGTTTTGGAATTGCTGAAAAATTCAGAAACACAATAGATTTGAAGACCTAATGATGAGTTCACGGGTTGAGGTTGGCAGGTTTGATGGGACAGGAGAATTTTCTCAATAGAAAGTGAAAATGATGGCTCACTTTGGGGTTTTAGGGTTGAAAAACATTCTAACAGATGAAAAGTTGCTCAAGGATTCAACATTTACAAAAGGTAAATCTAGTCAAGAAGCAAAAGAAGGCATAAAAGGCACTAGCTCACAGATTGATCCGGTAAAATTTGAAAAATAAAAAAAGGCTAAGTATCTGATTGTTTTGTACGTGGAAAATCAGGTATTTAGGAAAATCTCTAAGTGTGAGAGATCGGCAGCCATGTGGTCTACCCTAAACAAGTTATACATGGAGACATCCCTTCCGAATCGGATCTACCTACAATTGAGGTTCTACACTTTCAAGATGGATGACTCTAAAAATATTGATACCCATGTAGACGACTTTCTAAGGCTAGTGATAGATCTTAACAACATAGGAGTTGAAATTTCAGAAGAGGTACAAGCAATTCTACTTCTAAGTTCCCTATCGAGCACGTACGATCAGCTCAAAGAAATCCTAAAATATGGGAGAGATACTTTAAAGCTAAATGAGGTCACAACACCAGGTAAGTCTAAGGAAAGGGAGTTAATTGAAAGTGGAAAGGTAACAAATTCTCAAGATGAAGGTTTGTATGTGGAATCAAGGGGTAGATCAAACAATCGGTTTGATAATGACAACACATGGAGAGGTCGATCAAAGAGCAGAGACAGATTTAAGTCAAGGCAACAATCTGAGAAGAACAACAAAGGATGTTTCATTTATGGAGATGAAGGGCATTGGAAAAGAGAATGTCCTCAAAGAAAGAAACGTGTAGAATCTGCTAACATTGCAGAGCCTATTCAGTGAGTGGTTTTAACAGCTAGTACTCAAGACACAAGGGAATGGGTAATGGATTCAGGAAGTTCTTACCACATCACACATAACAAAGTTTTTTTGTTTGACTTCAAAGAAATCAATGGAGGTAAAGTTCTGATGGCTAATAACACTCATAACTACATCAAAGGAACATGGAGTATTAGAATTTAGAACTCAGATGGCTCTGTGGTGATACTCAAGGATGTGAAATACATGCTGGAGGTGAGTAGAAATTTGATTTCATTTAGTTTGTTGGAAAAATAAGGTTGTTGTTATCAAATAGGTGATTTAGGAGTGCAATTTTATAAAGACGACAAGAAAGTAATATCTGAAAAACTTAACAACGAGTTATATTATCTTCAAGATAGAGTTTCTAAATCAGATTTCAGTCCAAGAACGAAGAAGGTGAGTAAAGAGATAGCTATACGCAAGGTCGAATTAGTGGATAGACAGTCAAAGAAAGTGACTTTCAGGGAGAATCTAATTTAAGGACCTACACCAAATGGTTTTAAAGTAGGTTCAACAGTTCAAGGTGGAGACTCTTTTGTTGAAGAGTCAAGAGAAATTGAAGCTGAACATAATAAGGTGGATTCTAACGCTAGAACTCACAAGGAAAATTGTTCAAAAGATTTACAGAAAATCAGAAGTGGAAAAGAGAATTTGAGTATGGAAGCTAAAGTAAGATTTTTGTATAAAGCTTTGCAGATATTAGGAACTGATAGGTTTTACAATATTGTTTCTAAAGGCGGTGTGATTCTACCTATGATTCACCTAAGAAAAGTTCCAGAAGCCCTAGCTACCAAAGACATACCTGGTTTGAATTCGCAGATTTGCTGTGAACTTCTCAAAAGCTTCTAGAGAAAGAAAAGACCTCCTCGGAACATCATTGTAGTTGTCTCGACCTTGCAGAGACAAAGTGAGAAACAAATTAGTTTCAAAGGTATATTTAAAACAATGACAGAAACAGAAGTTACCTAGGAGGATGGGTGTGAGGGGAAAAGAAGTAGGAAACATCTCTCAAGGTGGAGCTCATCGGGCAGAAGCAGTAGACTACCTGAAATAGAGGAAAAGGGATGAGAAACAGTGAATACGAATCTGAAAAGTCGCCGAAAAGTCGCCAAAAAATTATGGAAGAAGTGGAGCCGCGTGTGAGGAGAGAGAGCTTTGGGAAAAGCTTAATCGGTAGCGTAGACAGGGAAGCTTCACGGGAGAAGCCGGAAATGGCGTCTGGGCAGAGAGAAGCTTCGAGCTTGTGAAGAAACCGCAAAAGGGAAAACGGAGGCTTCCGGGAGAAGCCAAGGAGAACAAAACCAGAAAGTGGCACCACATGGAAGAGGAAGACTCGGGAGAGAGAGTGCTCGGGTGGAGCAGGAAATGTTGTAACAAAACCAGGAGAAGAAATGGTGTTGCGAGTGAAAATACTTCGAAATGAAGCAAGGGAGAAAGTTGAGCCGAAATGGGAAGTTGGGTGTTTAGAATTGGGCCATCGGAAATTGCACAAGCCCATATAAAGTTAAAGAGAAAGATGGAGAATTGTGGGTTTTAACCCATATTCTCTTTAATCTTTTGAGATCCAATAAGGCCCAAGTGTTGTTCCCATAAAACCCTAATGGTTTTCTCTATATAAAAACTGGTGAAATTTAGGTTTGGGACTAATCCTGAAAAAACCCTAAAAAGAGAGGCAAGAAAAACAGAGAGATCTTGCCGTGAGATAGCTTCTTGCAAAGAGAGAGAGAATTAGAGAGAAAGAGAGTTTGAAGGGTCTCGTTTGTATTGTAACTCTTCTAAGTGTATTTTCTCTAAAGTTGCTATATTGTAAAAGTTTCATCAAATTTATAGTGAAAGTTTGTAGGAGGCAGATCTTACCCGAGAAGTACCATAAGTGAGAACTCGATAATCAAATTGTGTCTTTTTATTTCTAAGCAATACAAAACCAATACCAAAGGCAATCAGAAAGTATCCTAAAATCCTAACAATATTATTTCTAATATATTATCACATCCTGTTAGGATTTTAGGATCTTTTCTGATTGACTTTGGTGTTGGTAAATATTGCTTAGAAATAAGAACGCACAATTTGACTACCGAATTCCCACTTAAGATACCTCTCGGGTAGGATCTGTCTTCTACAAACTTTTACTATAAATCTGATGAAGTTTTTACAATATAACAATTTTAGAAAAACACACTTAGAAGAGTTATAATACAAACCAGACCCTTGAAACTCTCTCTTTCTCTCTGATTCTCTCTCTCTTTTGCTCACGACAGCTTCTCTTCTTCTTGCAGGATATTTTTCACACGGCTAATCTCTTTTTTTAGGATTATTTCTATTGAACTTGATGATGACTATTTATACTAATGATACTAGGGTTAGGTTATTTCATCATTTGGGACTGGACCTTATTACCCCGAAAAATATATCCAATTGGGCTTCATACATCCATATATAATTTACAAGTATGTTATGCTGACCTGTTACATTATCATAGCATTTTAAAACAAATATTAAATAAGATATAATTTATTATAATATTTACGAAAATATATTATACAAATATTTAACAGTATAATATATGTAAATCTCTAATATTTCTAGTATTTAACAAATACATGGACCGATCTGCTGTCAATATCCTAGCTAAGGCTTGAAGGGAATATGAAATTGTAATCACAATTAGACATATGGAACTCCTTAGGCTAATTTGGGCTATGTCCAATTTGAATAATTTGCAACGTTATTGTGCTAAGTTTATTACAGATTCTTCTGATCTAATCTATTTAGTAAACAATCCAGATGAATGGCCAGTTTTTTCATCGGAGGTAGAGGAGTTCGAACTACTTCGGCAATACTTCCCAAATTTTTTCATCAACCATCGACCAAGGGAGAAGAATTCATAGGCCGATATGTTAGCTAAACAAGCTCGGGAATGGAACTCAAGATTTACTTATATTAGCATTTTAATACCACATTGGTTTGAAGATACACGGGATATTTTCTGATCGGTCAAAATTATAGTGTTATCAAGCGAAAAAAAAATCTCTAGTATTTTGAAATAAAAAGTAAATACAATATAAAATATATTAAAATTTTTAAAAAAGTAGTCAAACAAAATATAAAACAAAAATTTGGATTAGTTGAATATTTATCACATTTACAATTTTTTATTTAATAATATTATTTATTCAAGATATAGATAATTTAAATCTATTTGTATAATCTGATTTATTATATATTTTATTTATATAATCAATATTAAAAAATTCAAAATAATTATTTTAAATAACAGATAAATTATTTATGTATCTAATTTATATTTACTAAATAAATAATTAATTATAATGTGTGAATATTTCTATTAAATATTTCCCTACGCGAGTAGGTTTAAAAATCTAGTTGTGACTATTATAACGGATACAAAAGTATTTAGCATGTAAATGGGAGAGTTTAATTCGAAGTTTCAAAGATTTGTTAGACTATGATGTATGTATTAGAGAAAGGAGAGATCCAAACCATAGACACAATCAAGCTAAAATGAGACACAAAATTATCAAGTTGTAAAATTATCAAGAAAAATGAATTTAAATCTGATGAATTAAAAAAAAAAATATTTGATGGAAATCGCATCTAGGTAAGTTGAAATTCCAAAATGCAAGTGTAAACGAAGAACTAAATCAAATTGAATTTCCTAAAACATTGCAGACTTCAGTTTTTTTTTCTAATTCGTAAGATGATGAAATGTGCTACCTTTATAAGTTAACATATATTAAGATCTCTATTATTAGTTAAATAAATGTTTTATTTATTTTTGTTAATAATCATCGTAAAGCAAAATATAATTTGAAACTCAAAAAATGCAAATCAAAATAAGCTGAAACTGTGTTGGTTTTGACCGTCACGATTATCGCAAAACAAATAACAGAGAAAGCTTAATAACACAGTTATTAAAAGAGTTCCCTCAAAACCTAAGTATTCTCTTCTCTAAGATTCAATCACAAATAATTCACGACATACACCATTAGAAGTTTTCCACATCCTTATATACATCTGATTATTAGGTTAAAACCTAATAATGATAAGGATGAATATGATAGAGATAAACATAAACATTAATCTAGCATTATCACATTAATAATGATGGATTATTTTATTTTAGGCTCGGATCGATTTTTAAGATGGGTCAAACCCAAACCCATCTCACAAATCTCCTCCTTTTGACCCACTTATAAAAATGAAAACCCTAATTTCATTTTCATTTCTTTGGCCGTTTTTTTTTTCTCTATCTCTCCATTTTCTCTCTCCAGAATCTTCTTCTCCCTGGGCGATTTTGCCTCCTCCATTTTCGGTGTGTCTTTTTCCCTTTTTCTTTCTTCTCTTCCGGCGAGCTTCCTCCTTTCTCGGTAGCTCCTCCTTTTTCCGGTGCGTCTCCTCCTTTTCCGGTCACTCACCTTTCCGGTATCCCTTCTCCCGTGAGTTTCTTCTTTAATTTCTTCCTCGACAACTTCTCTCCTCGCGTTCCTCCGGCGTCTGCAGCTTCTCTGGTAGTGTGGCCTCTTCGGCGGCGTCGCCTTCTCCGACCGCATCGCTTCCCCGACTACGTCGTCTTCCCGAGCAGATCTATCCGGCGTCTCTCCCTCGCGGATTTCGCCAGATCTGCCCTCGTCGACTCCCGCGATGTCGTTCCTTCCTCGCGAGTCATCACCGGTCAGTCGCGTGCTTCGCCTCCGACTGTCGCCATCTCCGGCGACTCTCTTCCTTGGCGTTTCCCGCTACAGATCTGTTCCTCCCGAAAGAAATGACCTCGCCTCCTTCCAGATCTGTTCCTGCCATCTAGATCTAGCCTCCTCCGACGAGTCTCATCCTGTCGCGTCGACTCCTCATGGCGGTTTTCCGGCGAGTCTCCCTCTTGCGGCGGCCAGGTAACGGTTTCTTTTAGATCTGTTCAGATCTGTTTTTGGTTTGAACCAGGTAACGGTTTCTTCCTTTTTTCAGGTGTGCCGCCGTCTTCCGACGGCTCCTCTCCGGCGCTCCTCCTGACGGCGGCCAGGTAACCATAATCTAGGGTTTGATTAGATTTGGTTTTATTCAAACCGGATTTGGTTTAAATCTGGTTAATGACCCGGTTTAGAAAACCGATTGAGAACCGGTTAATACAATATAAAATATATTAAAATTTTTAAAAATTAGTCAAACAAAATATAAAACAAAAATTTGGATTAGTTGAATATTTATCACATTTACAATTTTTTATTTAATAATATTATTTATTCAAGATATAGATAATTTAAATCTATTTGTATAATCTGATTTATTATATATTTTATTTATATAATCAATATTAAAAAATTCAAAATAATTATTTTAAATAACAGATAAATTATTTATGTATCTAATTTATATTTACTAAATAAATAATTAATTATAATGTGTGAATATTTCTATTAAATATTTCCCTACGCGAGTAGGTTTAAAAATCTAGTTGTGACTATTATAACGGATACAAAAGTATTTAGCATGTAAATGGGAGAGTTTAATTCGAAGTTTCAAAGATTTGTTAGACTATGATGTATGTATTAGAGAAAGGAGAGATCCAAACCATAGACACAATCAAGCTAAAATGAGACACAAAATTATCAAGTTGTAAAATTATCAAGAAAAATGAATTTAAATCTGATGAATTAAAAAAAAAAATATTTGATGGAAATCGCATCTAGGTAAGTTGAAATTCCAAAATGCAAGTGTAAACGAAGAACTAAATCAAATTGAATTTCCTAAAACATTGCAGACTTCAGTTTTTTTTTCTAATTCGTAAGATGATGAAATGTGCTACCTTTAGGGAAAATCGCATAAAAAACCTCGAATTTGGCAGCCACTAACACTTTAAACCTTGATAATTTATCACTTACACTATAAACATATGAAGGTTAAATTTTTATCATTTTTAACATTGAAATTTATATCCGATTACTCTCCGTTAAATAGATCTAACAGAATATAAACTGACGTTAAAAGTGATTTAATCTCCGTTAAAACCGATTTGCGCTCCGTTAAAACGATTTAACCCCGTTTATTTTAAGGTAACACGTGGGTTTTAATTATCAAAATGAGAGAGTTGTCGAAGGGCATTAGGGTTTGTGAGAAAGGGGGAAAATTGAAGGAAGAGTGAAATGGTCCAAAATTGAAGAAAGAAAGAGGTAAGATTGAAGATAGAACGAGGTAAGATTGGTGAAAACGATGTTAATACGTCCGAATTTGCTTGCGATTTAAAGGGGCTCGGTTTCGATCTTGGGTTTCTTTTGATGTTTATGATTTCAGATTTTCTTGTTCTTGTTGAATTTCTGGGTTTCGGGTTTGAATTTCTCATAGGATTTCGGAGTTTTAGGGTTTATGGGTTTCAAAGTTGTTTGGGAGGATTAATTTCTGGGTTTTGAAGTTGTTTTCATGAGTTTAGGAGTTTGAGTTTCGAAATTGCAAAATTCATTGATTTAGAGAGGAGGATGAATTTAGGGATGAATTTATATTGTTTGCCATATTTAGTGTGTTTATTTGACAATGGAATTTTCGATTTTTTTTGGTGAAGATGTCTCACAGCGAAAGTTCTTCAACAAGAGAAAACAAAAGTGGGAATGTGTTCTGTAATTGCAATCGAGCAGCAAGAATCTTGAAATCTTGGACTAATGACAATCCCGGGCGAAGATTTTACACTTGTAGAAGGCGTAAAATTGGTCAAGGTTACGAGTCTTGCAATTTTTTTCGTTGGTATGATTTAGAGAAACCGCATGGATGGCAACACATTGCATTGTTGGAGGCAAGAGATGTCATGAATGATCAAAGAGAAGAGATTAAAACTTTAAGAGAAACAGTAAGAATGTTAAGCAGTGATAATGTGGTAACGCCGAATTCAATAATTGATGAATTGAAATTAGAATGTGAAGCACTCAAGCGAGAAGTGTTGGTAATAAACGAGAGAAGTCGTGTGTTGTCTAATGTTCTGATTTATTCGAGTGTTGTAGTGGTTGGAGTTGTGTTGGGAATTGTAGGAATGTACAATGGTCTTTAAGTAATAATATTCATGTTTATGTATATCATTCTTTCTTCAAAACAGTAGAATAAGCATAATAGAAGTTCCAAACAGAAGTTGAAGTCGAAAACTATCATTGAATTTCAAAAGAGAAGTTAAAAATACAAGTTCAAAACACAACCAAACGCCCAAACAAAATACATTCAATCCTGTAGTAGTGATAAGTTATTGTGAGGATGTGAAAACATTCAATCACACTACACAAAAAGTCATTGAATAACTGAGTAACAGTAGTGAAAATTCATTTTGGTGGATGTGATGATTCTGCACCTTTATCATACGCTCGGCCAGGAAATACATCGAATACTCGATCCGTAAAAGGACTCCAAAAAGTGCCAACACCCCTAGGTATGTTTCCGGGTTTAGTTATCTTAAGTGGGCGTCCACGCTTAGCCTTCTTTGCTTGGTAGGTGGAGGTTGACGGTTCTGGAGCACTGGAAACAAGTGGATAGGTGGAACTTGATTCACCAGCTCGCGTAGGTTGTGAACTGGAAATAACAGAAGGAGTCTTTCGCTTTGTTCTTGGAACTGTTGGGCGAGTTGGTACCTACACAACAGAAATCACAAATAATCATACTATATACAACAGTGAAACATATATAATAACAATAAGATTAACCTCAGTAGGTAGTTTCCGTGGACTGCCACGTCTGTTCTTTGGACCATGAACAACAACTTCTTCATTCTTACAACTTCGTTTGATGTGTCCAGCTTGACCACATTTACTACAATGTGGAATTCTACCATGACGCGTGGCTTTTCCTTTGTTTTTCAAATCCTCGAATGGTTCTTTCCTCCTGTCCCGGGATTTTGGTCTACCACGTGGTTTTCGAAACTCAGGAATCCTAATGGCAGGTTTGTCTATTTTCTTCCACAACTTCTCGCCATTCACTAGTTTGATGTTCTCAGCATATGTACTCTTCATAACACTTATGTGGTAACATGTAGCTGTATATTTCACAGGGTCTTCTTTGTTGTCATCAAGGACACACACTGCATGCTTGCATGGTATACCTTTGGAAGAAACACAAACAACAAAAACAACATGTGAGTAACTCAACCAATTCAAACAAACAATAGTGTTTCGTACCTGTGAGATCCCATCGGCGATAAGCACATTGTCTTGTGGCTAAGTTAACCGTGTAGCCATTGTCAAACTCAACCACTTCATACAAATTTGTGCTGCTCTGTATAGTTGTGCAGTACTTCTTATCAATCCTTGCCTTCTCCAAGATTCCCATCGTCACTGGTGTTAGTACTGTGTCACACTTCATTGCTTTCACATATCTACGTGTTATTCTTCTCATCGCTTGTCGTCTCATATCTTCCAGCAAGCTAATCACGGGTTTTGTTCTCGCTATTTTGATTGTCCTATTAAAACTTTCGGAGAGATTGTTATGCACGTCTGAGTAGTGTGAGTCTATAGAGAAAAATGCTCAGGACCACTTATCTGGTTCTCGTTCCAGCAAATCCGCATATGCAGCAACATCATAGTCTTGTAACAGCTTCATTTTTTCCTCGTACTCTCCTTGGTTATAGCTGTATGCCACTCCCCAAAACAAAATCTTGTACTCTGACCGTGTAAATAGCTTCCTCCAATTGGCATATATGTGTTGTGCACATTGTCGGTGTTCTGCGAAAGGAAGTTCAACCTGAATTGCAAGACACAAGCCCTGTAGAAACAAAAAACTGCTTAGAAACAAATATAGTAAGTTAAAACACATATAATTAAAACATATATGTGTTAAAAACATATATGTTAACTATTTAAGCATATAATTAAAAACACATAACATACCTTTTGCTTGTCTGAAATAAGAGTTAAGTTCTCACCCATAGACAAATTGAGGTCCGCTTTTATTTTCCTTATAAACCACGTCCACGTATCTTTATTCTCACCTCGCACCACAGCCCATGCAATTGGGTACATACGGTTATCTGCATCTCTACCAACTACTGAAAGTACATCACCAGTTAGCTCCCACTTCAAGAAACAGTCATCTAAGCCAATAACAGGCCTACAACTCATCAACCAAGCTCGTCGAATTTCCTCGAAACATATATAAAAACAGTCAAATTGGTCTACGCCATTTACGGAGAGAGTGTTCAGTTCAGTAGTTACACCGGGGTTTGATCGCCGTAGTTCAGCTTCGTAGTCCCATAACTTTGCGAATTGATTAGTTTGAGCTTCAAGTATTGTGTTCAATGCAATACGTCTTCCTCTATAGCACTTGGAAATTGGCACAACAATGTTATACCGGGCTTTTATGGCATCTTTAATTTCTGATGCTTGTAAGCCAACATTCCGTCTAAGCTCCTCTCTAAACAAGCCAGCGATTACACCTTGTTTCAACATAGAAACCCGACTTGATTTCCCGTGATTGTGGTTGTTATGACACACCTTCACCATCCACTTGTTGATTGGAACCTCAACTGAACAGAATACTCTCCAAGGACAATTCTCCGTGCAACAAATAGCAGCTATCCGGTTTGCTTCTGACTTTGCCATTTTCACATCATGTTGTGTGTTAAGAGAGTATCGAAGCAACTGATCCTTGAACTCCAATCCACTGTTGAATTTTTGAAACAACCAAATGTATGGTTCCTTGTCAAAATCTCCGTGAAACTTATCCCCCGTCTTTGGAGTTTTCTTAACTGTCCATTGATCCCATTCTTCTTCAGACTCTAACGGTGTATCCGGATAGTATGTATCACCACCAACACCATTCTCTTCCTCACTCACTTGTGCCTCCCTATCCTCTTCTGCTTTTTCTTCATTACCCATATTAGCCCTCACTTCTGCACTTGTTTTTGCACTTTCCTCGTATAATGATCTAAATCTTGCATCATTTGTATCATCCTCTTCTAAAACAACATCATCACCTATGTCACAATCATTTTGATTCAAACCTTTTGCTGCAGGTGTTTCATCTTCAGATTGATCACCTTCAATATCTTCTCTCGGACTATCAACATCACTCTCATCTCCACTATCCACATTATCACCTTCAAGATCAGCTTCTGTTTCCTCCTCAGATACGTGTTCAGCTTCATATTCTCCATCATAGCCGACATCACAATCTCTTTCTCCTTCATCCTCTTCTTGACTGTTTTTCAGAAAACAACCAAATTCAAGAGGACTAGGACTATGTTCTGAGCAATCATGTTCACAGAATATCTCCAACTCCCCAGCTAGTTCAGCAAGAACACATAACTCTGGCAATTCCTCATCCAAAGGCTCCAATGCATATTCAATGTTTGCCATGCTTTCTGTTACTTGTTTGTACCAAAGAAAACATATTGGTGCACAAATTTTCTCATCCGCCAAAAACTCTTCGAATTTTGTCCATCGAATGTCCGACAACTTCCACTGTACTCTTTTCAGACCCAATTCTTCTAAATACTTGTAGACTTCACCTTCTTTTTTCATAAATCCACCGTAGTGGATTATGAGTTTCACCATACCATCAACACTGTCCACAAAAAAAGTATAAAAAATCCATCAAAATGTATCCCACAATTAAACTACAGCAGATAAATTACAGACCGCATTTACAGAAAACATGTTGTATGGAAAATCATATTCAGCTCCTATCACACAATATCGAACCGTAAAGTTTTCTGTAAACAAGTTTTCTGTAAAACATGTAAAGTTCATCTCTATTTCTCGAAATTACAGAGACCAAACAACATTTCGAGAAACTACTCAACAAAATTTCGAGAAAATTTCGAGTACCAGCTCCTGAATCAGCTCCTATCACACAATATCAAACCGACTCAACAAAATCAAACCCATAAACTCGAAATCGGAACTTAGAAATCAGAACTTACAAATCGGAACTTACAAATCGAACCCAAATCGAACCCAAATCGAACCCAAATCGAACCCAAATCGAACCCTAGAACACGAAATACACAAATCAAACCTTAGAACATGAAATACCCAAATCGAACCTAAATTGAACCCTAGAACACTATGTCGATCCCCAACAACGAAAAATCAAACACAAAATACCCAAATCGAACCCTAGAACACTATGTTGAACCCCAACAACGAAAAATCAAACACGAAATACCCAAATCGAACCCAAATCGAACCCTAGAACACTATGTCAAACCCCAACAACAAAAAATCAAACACAAAAGAACAACATCCAACCGAATATATCCAAAATCGAACACTAGAACCCTAGAAAATCGCAAATCCTAAAAATTACAGTCGAAAATAGCTTCGATTCTAAGTTCAAAACTGATTTTACCTCATCTCGATGCGATGTTCCTCTTCCCAAATATGAATTTCGTTTGTTATTGATTTTTGGAAAAACCCTAAATCCCAAATTGATTTCGGGTTTGTTTTCGCGATTTTGGTTTTGTTTTCTCTAACTCCTTTGTGGAAAACGGAGTTATGGCAACTGTCATCGGGGTTAAACGGTGTTATCTACACTTAAACGGTGTTATTTTAAACTAAACGGCGTTATAAAGTCCGTTACAGATTTATAACGGATTGTTATCGAAAGTGACAGTTTAAGGTTAATACTGTATCAATAATATTTTTGAGTCTTTAAAATGTAAGTCACAAAATCTTGATGTTTAAAGTGTTAGTGGCTGCCATAAACGAGGTTTTTATGCGATTTTCCCGCTACTTTTATAAGTTAACATATATTAAGTTAACACATAAACGAGGTTTTTTATGTTTAATGTGTGAATATTTCTATTAAATATTTCCCTACGCGAGTAGGTTAAAAAATCTAGTTGTGACTATTATAACGGATACAAAAGTATTTAGCATGTAAATGGGAGAGTTTAATTCGAAGTTTCAAAGATTTGTTAGACTATGATGTATGTATTAGAGAAAGGAGAGATCCAAACCATAGACACAATCAAGCTAAAATGAGACACAAAATTATCAAGTTGTAAAATTATCAAGAAAAATGAATTTAAATCTGATGAATTAAAAAAAAATATTTGATGGAAATCGCATCTAGGTAAGTTGAAATTCCAAAATGCAAGTGTAAACGAAGAACTAAATCAAATTGAATTTCCTAAAACATTGCATACTTCAGTTTTTTTTTCTAATTCGTAAGATGATGAAATGTGCTACCTTTATAAGTTAACATATATTAAGATCTCTATTATTAGTTAAATAAATGTTTTATTTATTTTTGTTAATAATCATCGTAAAGCAAAATATAATTTGAAACTCAAAAAATGCAAATCAAAATAAGCTGAAACTGTGTTGGTTTTGACCGTCATGATTATCGCAAAACAAATAACACAGAAAGCTTAATAACACAGTTATTAAAAGAGTTCCCTCAAAACCTAGGTATTCTCTTCTCTAAGATTCAATCACAAATAATTCACGACATACACCATTAGAAGTTTTCCACATCCTTATATACATCTGATTATTAGGTTAAAACCTAATAATGATAAGGATGAATATGATAGAGATAAACATAAACATTAATCTAGCATTATCACATTAATAATGATGGATTATTTTATTTTAGGCTCAGATCGATTTTTAAGATGGGTCAAACCCAAACCCATCTCACAAATCTCCTCCTTTTGACCCACTTATAAAAATGAAAACCCTAATTTCATTTTCATTTCTTTGGCCGTTTTTTTTTTCTCTATCTCTCCATTTTCTCTCTCCAGAATCTTCTTCTCCCTGGGCGATTTTGCCTCCTCCATTTTCGGTGTGTCTTTTTCCCTTTTTCTTTCTTCTCTTCCGGCGAGCTTCCTCCTTTCTCGGTAGCTCCTCCTTTTTCCGGTGCGTCTCCTCCTTTTCCGGTCACTCACCTTTCCGGTATCCCTTCTCCCGTGAGTTTCTTCTTTAATTTCTTCCTCGACAACTTCTCTCCTCGCGTTCCTCCGGCGTCTGCAGCTTCTCTGGTAGTGTGGCCTCTTCGGCGGCGTCGCCTTCTCCGACCGCGTCGCTTCCCCGACTACGTCGTCTTCCCGAGCAGATCTATCCGGCGTCTCTCCCTCGCGCATTTCGCCAGATCTGCCCTCGTCGACTCCCGCGATGTCGTTCCTTCCTCGCGAGTCATCACCGGTCAGTCGCGTGCTTCGCCTCCGACTGTCGCCATCTCCGGCGACTCTCTTCCTTGGCGTTTCCCGCTTCAGATCTGTTCCTCCCGAAAGAAATGACCTCGCCTCCTTCCAGATCTGTTCCTGCCGTCTAGATCTAGCCTCCTCCGACGAGTCTCATCATGTCGCGTCGACTCCTCATGGCGGTTTTCCGGCGAGTCTCTCTCTTGCGGCGGCCAGGTAACGGTTTCTTTTAGATCTGTTCAGATCTGTTTTCGGTTTGAACCAGGTAACGGTTTCTTCCTTTTTTCAGGTGTGCCGCCGTCTTCCGACGGCTCCTCTCCGGCGCTCCTCCTCCTGACGACGGCCAGGTAACCATAATCTAGGGTTTGATTAGATTTGGTTTTATTCAAACCGGATTTGGTTTAAATCTGGTTAATGACCCGGTTTAGAAAACCGATTGAGAACCGGTTAACAACCGGTTTAAGACTCGGTTTAGGACCCGGTTTAAGACCCGGTTTAGTCCGGTTTAGAACCGAATTTTGAACCGAACTGAACCGGTTTGGTTCTGACCCAAACCGGTTTATTCTTCCTCTTGCATTTTCTTTCAAAATCCGATTTTGATTTAGAATGTTTTATTGCCTGCAACTGATCAAGCTATTTTCTTCTGAGCTCTTGAACCAAAACCAAATTGCTTTCCTTGATTTGGTTTGATTGGTCGATTATTTGAATTTTTTTTCTAACAAGCTGTTTTTCTTGTTATTGCGAGGTACCAATCGACCTGGTGAGCTCCTCCTCCAGCTCGTCCTTCCATAAATCTCGTGCCAGGTAATGACTTAGTCATTAGGTCTGCAGGATTTAGCTTAGTATTGATCTTTAGGATTGTAACCCCGCCTTTGTCAATTATGTCTCGGATAAAATGTACCTTGACTTATATATGTTTTGTCCTTTCATGATAGACACTATTTTTAGACAAACATATAGCGCTTTGAGAATCACAATAGACTTTTGCAATACTGTTTTCTGGAACTAGACCCAATTCACTGCATATCCCTTTTAACCAGATAGCTTCTTTGGTAGCTTCTGTTAAAGCAATGTATTCTGATTCTGTAGTGGATAAGGCTACAACGTGTTGTAGACCTGATTTCCAACTAACAGAATTTGCTCCCACCTGAAATAGATAACCAGTAATAGACCTTCGTCTATCTAAATCTGCAGCAAAGTCTGCATCACAGAATCCTTGAATGTCAAATTCTGGATTTCTTGTGAATGTCAATGCCATGTCTTTAGTACCCTTCAAATACCTCATAATCCACTTTATTGCATTCCAGTGTGCTCTTCCTGGATTGCTCATGAACCTACTCACTAACCCTACTGAGTATGCTAAATCTGGTTTAGATCCAACCATAGCATACATTAGGGAACCCACAACACTAGAGTAGGGAGTCTGGTCCATTAGTGCAGCTTCCATAGTTGTCTCAGTCTCATTCAAACTTTTAAGTTTGAATTGAGATCCTATGGGAGTTGTTACTGGCTTTGAGTCTGACATGTTGAAAGTGTTGAGGACTTGATCTAGATACTTTGTCTGGGACAGTTTGAGAACACCTTTTTCTGTCTCTGATGATTTCCATACCCAGAATCTTATTAGCTGGTCCCAAATCTTTCATTTCAAATTCTGACATCAAACTTTCTTTTAGCTTCTCAATTGCTTTTTGGTCTCTAGAAGCCACTAGCATATCATCCACATAGATAAGCAAATATACCTTATCTTTCTGGTCAGTTGACTTAACATAAACACAAGGGTCATGTTTGCTTCTATGAAAGCCTTGATTGACCATGAATTCATCAAACCATTTATTCCACTGTCTTGGGCTCTGTTTGAGTCCATATAGGGATTTTGACAGTAAACAAACCTTCTTCTCTTCCCTCCTTTTTATGTAACCCTCAGGCTGTTCCATAAAAATTTCTTCATCCAAGACTCCATGTAGAAAAGTTGTCTTCACATCTAGCTGTTCTAGGTTCAGATCTTGGTTTACCACAACAGACAGTAGTATCCTTATTGATACATGCTTAACAATTGGTGCAAAGATTTCATTGTAGTCTATTCTTTCCACTTGTGAAAAACCTTTAGCAACTAGTCTAGCTTTGTACCTAGGTTTTTCAACTCCAGGAATTCCCGTTTTCCTTTTGAAAATCCATCTGCATCCAATGACTCTTTTGTTATCCGGTCGATCCACCATTTTCCACGTTTTGTTTTTAACCAAAGAGTTCATTTCATCTTCCATGGCACCTTTCCAAAGATCCCATTCTGTGCTCCTACGGGCTTCTTTGTATGAATTAGGTTCCTCCATATCCACGGCCGCGGCATCAGAGAGTGCATATGCTACGAAATCAATGTCTAGAAATCTAGAAGGTGCTCTAGCATTTCTTCTCGTTCTATCTCTGGTTAACACATAGTTTTCCAGATTTTGAGAACTTTCTTGTTCCTGATTTTGGTCTAGCTCATGCACCTCAACTTGCTCCATTTGAGAGTTGCCTGTTGAATCATCCTCTGATTCTTCTGATTCAGAAGATTCAGAAATTTCTCCTCCTTGAGAATTGTTTTGCTGGTTTGTGTCTTGGTTTGAGGGTCCCTCAATCAGATCAGCTTTGAAGGTGACCTTCTTCGTCTTCTTCTTATTTTTCTCCTTCTGATTTGGTTTTTCTGAAGTTTTGTGTGTGTCCTTGTAGATCTGTTCTTCGTGAAACACCACATTTCTACTAATTTCACACTTGAGTTCTTCAGGAATCCATACCCTGTAACCTTTGACTTCTTTTGGATATCCCATGAACACCCCTTTCACAACTCTAGGTTTTGTTTTACCTTGGACAGTATGCACATGTGCTGTGCAACCAAACCTGTTTTTCAAATCTGTTTTTACTCCTGTCCAGATTTCTTCGGGCAGCTTAAATTCAACGGATGAATTTGGTGCCCTATTGATTAAATAAACAGTTGTTGATGCAGCTTCTGCCCAAAACTGTTGTTCCAAACCAGTTTCTGTTAGCATGCATCTCACCTTTTCCATGATTGTCCTGTTCATTCGTTCGGATACTCCATTTTGTTGTGGAGTATACGAGCAAATCTTGTGCATTTTAATTCCACTCAGCCTGCACAACTCGTCGAACTGATTGTTGCAGAACTCCAACCCATTATCAGTTCTGAGACATTTGATTTTCTTTCCTGTTTGATTTTCTATTTTCGTTTTCCAATCATTGAATTTAGAAAATGCTTCCCCTTTTGATCTTAGGAAATAAATCCATGTCTTTCTTGAGTAGTCATCAATGAAGGTTATAAAATATTGACATCCAGCAAGACTTTGTGGGGTTGAAGGAGAACCCCATAAGTCTGAATGAATATAGTCCAGTATACCTCCTGAATTGTGTGTTCCCTTCTTAAAGCTTTGCCTGTGTGATTTTTCTAAAACACAGTTTTCGCAAAACTCCAATTCTTTGATCTCTTTTTCTGGAATGTATCCATTTTTGGCTAGAATCTCCAATCATTTTGCACTCATGTGTCCCAATCTTGAGTGCCAAAGTTTAGTCATATCTAGAATTGCTTTAGTCACATTGATTTCATACTTTGTGACTATTCCTTGCAAATAATACAATCTATCTTTGTATTTTTCCAGAAATCACTTTCTTGCCATCTTTATAGAAAGTGATGTTGAAATCCTTTCCTTCATATGTGCATCCAGCCTTTTCTAGGAGTTCATAGGATATCAGATTCCTTCCTACAGTCGGCATGTATCGTACTTGGGATAGAATTACTTATGTCCCATCAGGATTAGTAATCCTAACTTTTCCCATTTCTTTTACCTTGCTGACTGTATTGTTTGCCATGAGAACGTTACTGCCCTCAAATTCTTCGAGATCAAACAGAAGTTCCTTTTGAGGTGTAATGTGAAATGTACACCCTGAATCAAGAACCCACTCGTCACTGGTTACTTGTGTGCTCGCTGTGAGAATGAGCGGTTCTTTTGCTGCTATATTTGCTGATTCACTTTTAGAGCTTTCTCCTCTAGTTGGACAGTCATGTTTCCAGTGACCTTCCTTTCCGCAAATCCAGCAACCTTCAGAGTTTTTAGGCCTAGACTTAGACCTTCCCTTAGACTTAGATCTTTCCTGTTTTGAATTTCTGTTTTGTGTCCTACCTCTAGGTGCCACAAGCAGTCCTTCAGAACCAGCCTTAGATTGAGTCAAGAGCCCTCTCTCCTTTAATTCCACCTCCTTGGAATATGCAACAATTGTAACATCTCTTACAATTAGGGAATCTTTGCCACTCCCATACTTAAGAGTGTCCACCAATGATTCGTACTGTTTGGGCAGACTGGTGAGAATCTGGATGGCTTGATCTTCATCCGAGATTTTCACATTCAGGCTGGCCAAACCTTGCACCATCTTTAGAAATTGATCCAAATTTTCTTCAATAGACTTATTCTCGTCCATTCTGAAGTTGTTAAACCTTTGTTTCATGTAGATCCTGTTTGGTAGTGTTTTGGTTTGATATTCATTCTCAAGTGCTTTCCACATTGTGTTGGCTCATCCATCACCTTTCTGAGAATTATATCTGTTAGGCTTGCACTTCTCAGGTTCTTAACCAGTTTTTCTTTGGCTGCCTTAAGTGGATCTTCAGATGTTTGAACAGATTTAACATCATCATCTGATATTCCAGCTTCTGGTTCGACTAGAACATGTTCTAGTCCCATAAGTTCTAATGCTCCCAAGAACTTATATTTCCATAGACCGAAGTCTATCTTGCCATCAAACTTTTCGATGTCGAATCTACCACTCACTGGATCCATTTAGCTTACGTCGCTTTTAAAACAGAAAAGTGTTTCTGTTTTTAAACTTTGTTGTTTGGATAACTTGTGATTGAATCTCTCCTGAATTTCTTTGGTATTTGTTTTGCAGGTACTTTCGTGTAACCAAAGCTCTAATGCCACTTGTTGGTTTTGACCGTCACGATTACCGCAAAACAAATAACACAGAAAGCTTAATAACACAGTTATTAAAAGAGTTCCCTCAAAACCTAGGTATTCTCTTCTCTAAGATTCAATCACAAATAACTCACGACATACACCATTAGAAGTTTTCCACATCCTTATATACATCTGATTATTAGGTTAAAACCTAATAATGATAAGGATGAATATGATAGAGATAAACATAAACATTAATCTAGCATTATCACATTAATAATGCTGGATTATTTTATTTTTGGCTCAGATCGATTTTTAAGATGGGCCAAACCCAAACCCATCTCACAAACTGAATATAATTTAAATCCTAAGATAGTTTTATTTCTTAGAATCCAAAATATCCAAACCCAAAAATTACGAACCCAAATCAAACCAAACAACAGAATGTCGAGACACATTCCAAGTCTTCCATATTTTTTTCTGATAAATCAAATACATCATAATTTAAAATGTTAATTAAAAATTTATATATTTTTATTTTTAAATTTTATAAATAATGAAATTATTTTTTTGTTATAATGAGATTATATTTAATGAGTATCTCACAACTGAAAATAATTTTTTTATGATTGTTTTTATATTTTTAAAAAATATTAATAAGAGACTCAATGAGTTTTTTAGTGGATTCGATCCGTTAAATATGTATGAGTCTTCATTTAATATATTTGTGTTTGGGCCATTTAAAATATTAAATTTTTGTATTTCCCTCCCTAATTGCCATATAGGAAAAAAAAGTTATTAAAATATTGAACTTTTATGTTTGGAGTATTTAAATACCGAATTTTGTTATGAGTCATTTAAATAATGACCTATAATTGACTGCGCCGATTTAAATATGCGATTAGTGAACATTAATACAAGAAATAACACCCTTAACTTTGTTACTTATTTTAACCAACTAAAACTAAACACCGAGATACGGTATCATCGTTAAAACAAAATTTGTTGTTAATTTGATGTTAATGTTGAATAATTGCATACTTAAATCGATGCAATCAACTATAGATCATTATTTAAATAATTCGTTATAAAATTCGATATTTAAATGATTCAAACACAAAATTTCAATATTTTAACTACCATTTTCATTAAACATATGTTAAGACTCTGTTTAAATCAAAACTGCCAACTTTTAGAACTTACGAAAAACATCACATATCGTTTCCCCAAAACCTTCTACGTATTTCTCGTTCCGTTGAGTTTATCAACATTTTGTATAGATTACACGCAATTTCTTATATTTTAATGAGCCAATAGTACTTTAGTATGTGTATTTATGAATACGAAAATTGGGAAAAATACGAAAAGGAATCCAATACACTAATAATCAAATAGAAAGGAAACCACAAAACTATCCTGATTTACTCCATCTTAATAGTATCCTCTCCAAATGATAATAAATCTCAAAAGAATTCAGTCCCCACAAAGTAATACAATGGATAAAAACACAAAGACGACATTAAAATTAAATGCAAGGCACATTTAGTGAAAAGACTTATATCATAAACCAGACAAGAACAGATCCAAGTACTAAGCTTGAAACCATCTTGCTAGATCCATTCTGCAAACAAAAAAAGGAAAAAAATCATCAGATTTTGTATTGGTTACACTGTTATATATGATTGCATCATTCCACCATAATTTATTGAAAGATTCTATAATTTAGGGTTTCTCTATCGACTTTTGGACTATTTTATGACTAAACTTCAAAGCTAATAACTCGATCTACTTTTTAAATCAGATGGTTCGGACATATAGCCACGTGGAGAGTATTTATTGATCATCACGTGCAGACTGACAAACTCACGTGACTCCTACCCGACACGACAGACACAGTAAATCGGCAAGGTCGATACGGCGCTCAATAGCATAACCTAGAGTTCTTTGGCTAAATTGCGCTAATCATGTTTTTCTAAACTCAAAGAGTTATTAACGGTCTAGATCTATATGAGTGACTATCACTGCTCTCAGATCTGAGTGAAACACTGAAACGCATTGTACTAGATCCAGTCGAATAGGATTGAAGTGAGAAGAAGAAAGGTTACGGACCTGGTCATCATTAACACCAGTGGTTGAAGGCCCCGGAGAGAGCGCATCGATGCTCGGTCCTGGAGCATCAGTCGACGGAGAAGGTGGGCTAGACGACGGCGAAGGAGACGGAGCGTCTGGCTTCTGTGTTGGAGCAGGAGCTGGAACTTGAGCGGGAGGGGAAGCAAGAGGTGCTGGAGGAGGAGTCGCGACGGGAGGAGGAGTCGCGACGGGAGGAGGAGTCGCGACGGGAGGAGGAGTAGCTGGAGGAGGAGAAGCGACAGGAGGAGGAGGAGATGCAGGTGGTGGAGAAGAAACTGGAGGAGGAGTAGCCGGAGGAGGAGAGGATACTGGTGGTGGTGGACTAGCTGGAGGAGGAGAAGTAGTGACTGGTGGAGGTGCTGAGACAGGAGGAGGAGTCGCCGCTGGAGGTGGAGTTGTTGGAGTAGGTGGAGCTGGTGTAGCAGTTGGTGGTGACGACGGAGCTTGACCTCCGACACCGGCGACAAGGACGATACAGATCACAACGACTGCAAATTGACGACCCATTTTTTCGGTTTTCTGCTCTTTTTTTTTGCAGTCTCTGAGTGTAAAAGAAGAGGAAAGTGAAGGATTTATTTAAATAGGAGAAAAGTAGACATCTTATCAAAACGCAGATACATAGCGTCGTACTGAAGTCGTTTTATGTATCTATTAATGTATTAAACCACGTTGGTGGGGCCCAGAATGCCATGTGAGAGTTTGCAAGGTTAGATCTGTTTACGCGTGGCAATCAAATTATAAGTGTAATGAGTTGTATTAATCAACATAAAGCTTTTTAGAGTTAGTCTAATTTCAAACATGTATACCCAATTTTAGCTTGAAATAATTAGCAAAAACAAAACAACCAGAATAACTTGGTATTTAAGCAATAAAGTGACTTAACTATATTTCAGATCATTTATGTTTCTTGAATCATGATGTCAAAAAGATTGTTTATATATAATATGACAAATTTTTTTCAAAGATGTTTTTATTTAGAAGGCTAATTTATTAATTTAATACTATAGTTTAAAAAAATCGTGAAACTTCGAATGCAATAATTAGATTATCTTCTTTTTTTTGTCAACGTGATAATTAGATTTTCATGTCATAAAATAAGAAAAAAATCATTGTTTCCATACATTTTAATAAGATAGAAGTTAAAAGAATTGTTACACTTTTTTTATGAAAAATAATAGTTTGTTATGATAATATTTTTGGTTTAAAACGTTTATGATATTTATATTTGGGTCATTCAAATAGATGGTACTATAGGAACAATAGTCTACTGGTTGTACCACATATATATTTATCTCGGTGTGGAGTTTCGTATGAGGGTATTAAATTTTCGTATGAAAATTTTAGATTATTAGGTCGCCTCGCTGTGGTACCCATGACAAAAATAAAAAGATTGGTAGTAGTATTGATGGTTTTTCGATTTTTCTTTTAGCAGTTTTTATATGCATTTGATTTTTTGTATTTTTGAAATTTTATTTTTCGTCTGATTTATGTATGTCACTAAAAATTAATAAACTAATAACATATCATATTTTTATTTTAAATTATATTTGATTTATTTATAACAATTCAAAGCTTTTATTTTAAGTATTGTATGTAGTTAAAAAATTCAGAATCACCAAATATACAATTATGGGAACCACCAAACAAATTATGGAAAATGTCGAGAGAATGACAGAAAAAGAGTGGGCAAAGTTGGCAAATAAAGAATAAAGTTTAAATGTAAATGTGGTAAAGAAAAATATCAGATTGCTTTACAAATAAAGTTTATTACTTTATAAAAAAATATTATTACTTTATTTAAAAATAGAATAATTTTTAAAAAAATTGTGTTCATTGTGGAATGAGTAGAGAGAGAGAAGTGTGATGGAGTAGTTTGGGTGATAGCATGTCAAAAAGTGGGGTCAGTTTGGGTTTCGATAGATGCTTTTGAACAAATAGAATATATTAATTTCAATTATTTGATAGAGTTTTTGGATTCTTATTTTATTGGTTCAATTATTCATGTGCTCTTCGAGACAGCTAATGTTACTGCCATATCATAAATAAAATATGGAATTAATTAGTTGTAATTTTGAAAATATTTAATATAGCAATTATATAATTTGTTGGTAAGTGGTCACCAATCTTTGGTTCGGACAGAATAACGATAAAACTAAATTCGTTTAGTTGATGTAAATTACAATTTGTCGGAAATTTATTGCTATTACTAAAAAAAATTGTTAATTTATTGATAAAATAATTTTGGTAAATTGGCTTTGGTTTATCAATCGATTTACGCTCAAATCCATAGATGTACGTTTAGATATAAACTTGACGATGCTAAATAATTTTGATTTATCAACAAATCTATGTATTAAAGATATTAGTATATTTTGCAATTTCCAAATAATTGTTACTAATCCGTTATAAAAAAAATAGATTTAAATACGCATCTTGTGCAGAGAAAAGATATTAGTATATTATAATTAATTAATTATTTAATAAATATAAATTAGATATTTACATAATTTTTTATATATTTTGAATATAAAGAAATAATATATAAATATTTTAAATTTTATATGTTAGTTATCTATTAATAAATTATTTAATTTATTTTGTTATCATGTATTATATATAATATATTATTAATTATATATTATTATGTCATTGAATTCAAAAAATATTTTTATAATTTAAATAAATTACATATGTCATTTATCTCATAGTAAAATATATTGATTTTATAACCAAATTAATAAAAGTGGGATATATTGTAATTATTCTAATAAGTTAAATATATTTTTATATTTATTTAAAATTATTTCTAAATTGTAATATATGTAAATAAAAGAAATAAAAATAATTATTTTTATGAATTTGATAATATTTTTTGGTTAGTTTTATTAAAATATATTGATTTTCTAACTAAAATAATAGCAATAACATATATTGTAATAATTCTATTAAATTAAAACTATTTATATATTTATTTAAAATTTATTTTGGTGATGATATCTCAACATATTATTTCTGTTAATAACATATTAGAATAAAGTTATTTTTAAAAAAAAAAAAATTTCAAATAATATATTAGAAATATTGTTATTTGGTCGGAAATATTTTGTCACTAATTCTATGTAAATTAACGACGTACTAACAAAATTGTTTGACATGATAACGAATATGATACATAATGTTAAAATAAAAACTAATCATAAACAAGATTAATATTAACAAACAAATATGTGTTTTTCACTTGCATAGATCTCATATCGAACTTTGTTTACTATGGTGTCCGATCCTATCCCGACTCTTGATAACTCGTCTCAGCTGGCCTTCACATTCTCCAAAGAATATGCCGATATTGGATTATCGACTGCTATGCTTTCAAATACACTTAAAAGAAACACATGCAAGTTTTACAATCACGCATTGTAATCATAAAACTCTCATCGCAAAATTTCATGGTTGCATTTTGGTCGTTATTTTACGACCAAAATAAATCCACAATAATAGTTGTACATTTTATAATCATATTTGTGAGTACACCGTTGTTCAAAATTTACGATTAATGTGTCACTTTTTAAAAGTAACAAATTTTGTGACCTTTTTGGCACTATTGGTCACAAAAGTATGGTCGTAAATTGGTCACAATTGCGACCATATTCAATAACTTTTTTTAAAAGTATTTAGTTTTGTGGTCACAAATTGATCACAAAAAATATTAAAAAATATTTAAATTTTTTTTACAGTAGTCGCAAATTAGTCATAGTTTTTATAATCAATTTGCAACGATCTAAACCGAAAAAATAATTTTTTTAGATATTGTAGTTACAAATTAATTATATTTTTTGTGATCATTTTGCGACTAATGTTATAAAAGAAATTATTCAATATTGATTCAAATTATTATCAAAATTTTATATTTTAATGATAAAAAAAATATGCCAAATTCTTGATTTTTTTTGCTAAATCATCATAAAGACTTTGCAAATTGCAATGGAAGAAATCCAACGTAATCTTTAAAACGCAATAAACTGATTTTTGTAATGTAATCAGAAAAAATATTGTGGATGGGAAAATTGAAATCTTGACTATATTATAAAAGAAGGTTTCACGATCTATTTCCCTACGAGAAGTATCATATAACATCATATGTCTTTCAAACTAACATTTAGTTGCAAATCCCCCTCGAATGAAAGTTAAAAACGTATATTTACCCGAATTGATAGTTCGAAATTTATTTTCACATAGATCTCGATTTTGACGGTTTGGGAACAAAACCGAGAGGAAACGAGAGCACCAAACTAAACCCATGACTTACCGTGAACCAACATCTAAATCTGACTTGTATGCCCAGTCTAAAATACCCACTCCTACGCAAAAATCTCCAATAATCCTATTCATTGAAAAACCTTAAAAATCAAAGACAGCCAAATCGTAAATTGAAGGTCCATCTTGTGAAATTGAGTGTAGGTAGGCTCCTAAACTTAAGTTTTTAAGGTCGCAATCTAGAATTTGTAGAGTAGTAGCTCGATTGTGGATTGTAAAAACTCGATTTGGTTGGGTTTTTGGATTCGGGTGTTTTGATTTGGTGTAGGTGATGTCTACTTTCTTAACGATTTCGACTTCCTTCTTTTTTGTTCTTCCTTATTCACGATTTCGGCTTCGTTTCTCACGTTTTTCATCTTCGAAACTCCTAATTTTGGTTTTGATTTCTAGAGTTTTTAAGATTTTCATCGCGATTTGGGAATTTTTGATTTGGAGGTTTTTGGTTTGTTTTAGGTGTGATCGGGTTTTAATCAGAGGTTATTCGGATTTTTTGTCGGTTTAATTGATTAATAATCGGTTTAACTTTTTTATAATAATATTAAAATGTTATTTGGTAACAGTAAATCCGCAAATTTGATATGGAGATTTTGGTTTCAAACTTTTTTTGTGGTGAAAAATTAGGTTTCGAACTATCAGTTTGGATATATATACATTTTTAATTTTCATTCTAGGTAGATTTATAACTATGTATTAGTTAGAAATCTGATATTATATGATATTTTAAATAGATGATTAGACCTAAAAAGAAAGTATGCATAAATCATGAAAGAGAAGATTACCGTTTTTACAAATGTTTTTTACAAACATTTTTTTCCGGTGAGATCCAACTTTCAGTTAATGGGGGTATAAATTTGATTATTAAAAAAAAAAGTACAAACACGTAAACACGTTAAAGTGTGTGATGGACCCATTTAGTATTGATTAGTGTCACAGAACTGATAGTTAATATTTTTAATGTTTTAAATAGTGCTTAATTAAAAAACTTTATCATTTTTTTAATTATTAATCCATTTATTAACATTTCGAATTTATTTTATCGTTTGTACTTCGTTTATTGCTTAATAGATTAGTTGTTTTTCTTTGTTATTGGTTATCACGTGCCACTTACTTACATCACTGAATTTCTTATGATTTAATGATTAAGATATAAACCAGAAATTAAAATTCATTAGGTAATTTTTAATATATTATTTGAAAAACATTTTAATAAAATAATCTTATTTTAACGTATTATTAATAAAAATATTATACTGACGTATCATAAATACAATAAATTTTAAATAAAAATATAAATATATTTAAATTATTATAATAATTATAATATATATCATTATTATTAATTTGATTAGAGAAACAATATATCGTATTAAACTAATCAAAAATAATATGAAATTTATAAAAACCAATTATTTTTATTCCTAAATTTTCATATAAAAAAAGAAATATTAAAAAAAAATTTTAAATAAAAAAATTATATAAATATCTAATTTATATTTACTAATAAATAATATAATAAATTTACAAATATTTTTTTCAGATATAAATCTAGTTAAATTATAAATCTAAAAGATCAAACATATTTTCTATAGTTCGACAACACTATAACATATTACTTATGAAATAATAATGATTAGTGTTTTTGAATACGTTACGTTTACGTATTCCTTTCTTTGAGCTTTTTTTTTTCTCTCGAAAATATCTTGTTTTTGAATCTTTTTATGCCCATGTCGGCTAGGGTTTGTTCATCTTTTCTTCCTCCATTTATTCGATGGCACCCCAAAATTCTAAAAGATGTCATTACTAATGGACAAAGCACTGTTAGCCATGTCGCTTGAAGAAGAAGATGGACATTTTATAATGGCCAATTTGACAAGATAATGTTTAAGTGAAAACAACTGTCTCATCATCATCTGAAGCATTCTAAATCCAAATCGACAAAAAGATGTCTGGTGTGATTCTAGACATGCCAAAGAAGTGGCAAAAGCTAGACAAGGTCATAGGAGCAACCCTTCCAAAAGAGAAGTTCCAGTTCATTTTCAAACCTGAACAGGACTTACTTGAAATCTTGGAGAAAAGTGTTCATACCTACAACGAATAGCTGCTAGTTGTTGAGCGATGGGTTGAACAACCTCCAGACGGTTTCCTCCAATCCATCCCTATTTGGGTTTAGACTCGTCACCTCAGGAGAATCTACCATTGTTATTTTCTGAGTACTAAAGGATTAAAAAAATGCTACTTCTGTCAAAGGTTAACTCAGGAGAAAGAGTTTTTCCCCCTGTTTATCAATTCCACCAAGAAAAAGCTGATGCTAAAAGACAGAGTCTCTTATCAAGAAAGAAGACATCTGAAACCTTTATTCAAGAATCATATCCTCTCTTTGGTGTACTAACTAAAGCACAAATTGGAACCAATCCAAATACAGGAAGATCTAGAATTGACCTAAAGAAACGCAAAAAAATACTTAGTTGCTGCAAATGGGGATGACCGGAAAATTTAGAGAAGAGAAAGTTAAGAAATCAATCAGAGAAGCTGACCAAGATCCGGGAGCACAAAAAACAATGACGGTACTACAGCCATTCTTGATTATTTCCAGAGAGGTAGATAAAGGCAAATTTCGCATGTTTTATCTTGAAGAAGTCAATTCAAGTCAACAGCGTCCTGATTCACAATGAAAGCGGATTTAACTTATAAACATCCTCAGGAGTTCCTACATTCAGAAAGTGTCTCTACAAATTTCATGTTTTCATCCTACATCTTGAATGATTTTCCAACAGTTTATAAGACCGGATCCTCGGATCCAAGTCCTTCTGGGACAAAATAGAGAAATCCAAAACAGAGAAGAAAACCGTCCAAAAACGTCATCAGTCATGGTGGATTATGATCGTGATGAGATCATAATCTGAGTTTCAATAGTGTTCGTTGCAGTTATATGTGTTTATCGAGTATGAAATTTGTTATTTCTATTACGATAAGAACTTGAAGAAGATTACAAGTATGTTCTTATCATTGATTTAAAATTTTGGTTAGAGTACGATATTGTTTATATGTGGAATGAATAGGAAGCAGTGGTGAACTAACTCTCTTTTGGAAATCTAATATAAATATCGATTTTCTATTTGTAGATAAGAATGTAATCGTCTGTCAAGTTCATTTTTGAGCAATCAATTTTTTGTGTTGTATTTATTATGGAGATGCAATTAAAAACAAAAAGAGAGCTTTGTGTGGGAAAAACTTTAAAAAATTGGTCTAAATAGGAAGGATAGATTGTGCATGATTTGGAGATTTAAATGACAATAGGTGACAGCACGCGCGTCAAGCGCCATATTCAGTGGGTTCTAGTGCCAATGATGCTATGCAGCAAAGGCAGCACCAAGCCCACCAAATGGCTGCAAAGCGGAGGACAAATTCTGTTCCTAAGACACAAGTTATGAGCACTGTTGGTTCTCCTGTAAGTGTGAATACTATGAGTGTTCCGGTTAATGCAAGGAGCCCTTCAGTGGGAACCCAAACTTTGGGCGATCACACAATCCTTGACAGATTCTCAAATATTGAACGAGTTGCCGCAAGGTATGAATTTTATGAAACCTTGGAGGGTTTTCCTACAGTGTAGCCGTTCGGGTAGAAGCTCAATATAAAGGAAACTTCATGCCCTGCAGAGAGAGCAAATGCACTCAATTTACTGAACATGGCTTGAATTTAGCAAAACATGAGATTTCAAAGTAGTTGAGATGCTAACCTGGAGATATATCAGGCGCACATGGCTGCGAAAACTCAGAAACATCACCACAAGCATGGCTTTCAGCAGAGGCCTGAATCAAAGAGAACAGATTTGGTCAATCTATAATACAAAGCTACATGGTATAACTCTTATCCTCGATCCATCATTCACAGAGATGTATAAACATAAATTCACAGCATAAAGTTTCTAAAACAAGATTTCCAAAACTAGAATATGTATATATATATATATATATAGGAAACGTATATTTACCGATTTTCAGCGGTAAAATTAAGAAAAAAATATATATATATCAGTAAATACCTTTGTCTTTCCTGATAGAACGATTTCTTTCGAATTCCGCTGTTCTGGAGATTCAGGAGTAGGCGTTTCAGCAGCAATCCTAGGACTGAACTTTCTGCCAACTTTAGAAATTTTAAACGAGACACCCATGAACTCTCTCTACAGATCAAGCTCAACCCGTCTGGGTACTGAAAAAAGACGACATAAAAGTGAGAAGAGCGAGAAATTGAAGGAACCTAAGAAGATTTTCACATGAAATAAGAAATTGAAACCTTATGAGCTCGTTCCAGAGAAGATCATCAAACAAGTTCAAATGCGTTAGGGTTCTAACTTATTACGAGTAGCAAAGAAGAAAACAGATGATCTTTTGCTGCCAGGTTTGTTAACACTATGGCGTTCGGTTTAACTAACGCAAACCAGAAATTATACCGGAAATTATACCAGTGATCATTGGTCAGCAGTAAAAACTGTCTAATTTACATCTGCCGAAAATTTTACCACGTTGAAATGGTCATTTATATATTTACGGGGGTGATACAGGGGCAAAATAGACTTTATACAAACTAGGGTTTTTCTTGATAAATTCCCTCTCCCCCAGAGTTTTTTAGTTTCCTCGCCTCTCGTGTGATTCTTGACCTAGCAGTCGCTTATCTCAGAGAAGAAGAAGAAGAAGACGACAGAAGAGGAAAAAGAATAATGGCGACTAACGGATCTGCGAGCTCAGGACAGCTCTCCCAGAAGGAAGCTGACATCCGGATGATGTGTGCTGCTGAGGTTCACCTCGGAACCAAAAATTGCAATTACCAGATGGAGCGTTACGTTTTCAAGAGACGCAACGACGGTAATTTTTCATGTTTTTTTCTGATGCATCATATATTTATGTGTGTGTATGTGTGAATAGTTGAATAGAGTATCGAGTTCCTGTGTTGATATTGCGAATTTGTATGTTTTAGATTGGTTTTGGAATTGTATGTCGTTTTTCAGTTCCTCATAGTTTCATTTTTAAAGTACAATTTACCTGCGGAGCATCTAAACAGCCGCTGACAAGAAAATGCGCAATGGCTGCAAAAAATAACTGGTATATGTGAAATGATTTTGGTATATGTGAAGAAGTGAGCAGCTTTCTCGTTTCATTTTGTTTGATGCGTCTGCTACTTCATCAAATTTTTGTTTTAACGTTTTCACTGATGTTTGAGATTGCTGTGTTCTATAGTCTGTTTTTGTTTGTTCTGATTTTTGCTTTAATTGTTCTTCTCCTTTTTTTTAACTTTTCACTACTAAATATATAGAATGGAACTTAATTTTTTAAAGCTCTTTATTCTTAGGTATATACATCTTCAACCTCGGCAAAACATGGGAAAAGCTGATGATGGCTGCTCGAGTTATTGTTGCTATTGAGAATCCAAAGGACATCATTGTTCAGTCAGCAAGGCCCTATGGTCAGAGAGCTGTTCTGAAGTTTGCTCAATACACTGGAGCCAATGCTATTGCTGGAAGGCACACTCCTGGTACCTTCACCAATCAAATGCAAACTTCCTTCAGTGAACCCAGGCTGCTGATTCTTACTGACCCGAGAACTGACCACCAGGTAAGCTTTTTATGAAATTCAATACTAGTGATGGTATTGTCTTTACTTTGATTAATGTCTTGTGTGTGATTGCAGCCAATCAAGGAAGGTGCTTTGGGAAACATTCCCATCATCGCGTTCTGTGACACAGACTCTCCCATGAGATTTGTTGACATTGGTATCCCTGCCAACAACAAGGGCAAGCACAGCATTGGTTGCCTGTTCTGGCTTCTCGCAAGGATGGTCCTTCAGATGCGTGGAACCATTCGCCCTGCACAAAAGTGGGATGTCATGGTAAGAGGATATCATTTTTGAGGAAATATTTGTGTTGTTACAAAAGGTTTCATCATTCAGTACATTAAGTTGCAATATGTCTCAACTTTTCCCTTTATCAATTTCATCACATGCTGTGTTGTTGTACAGGTGGACCTGTTCTTTTACAGGGAGCCTGAGGAGGCTAAGCAAGAGGATGAGGATGAAGCTGCCCCTCAGACAGACTTTGGACTTCCTGCTCCGGAATATGGAATGGTTGGTGGAGACCAATGGACCAGTGCTCAGATCCCTGATGCTGCATGGCCAGGAGAAGCCCAGGCGCCAATTTCTGCTGCACCTGCTGCTGCTTCTTGGACAGATTCAAGCGGTGAGTTTATGACAGATAATGTCTCTGTGATATTGATTCTAATTGTTTGTTATTTGCTGTTCCAGTTGCTCCAGCAGGAGATGGTGGATGGGACACAACTGCGCCACCCACAGCTGCTCCAGCTACTGGTTGGGAGTAAAGTTTGATAGTCTTTACGATAGTTGATGGTTATGTATATGTCTTGTTTTTTTTGTTACTCGTGGAACTGAAGAGTTTTAACTGTTTTTCTTTTCGTACATTTAGTCTGTTGCTCAGTTTTTCTTTTGAATGGAATTGTTCTTTTTCTCTTTTTACTTTTATCAAAAGATATGAATTGAGCTTTTGTGGTTCTTGTCAACAAGTCTCTATATTACAGATCATGCAATTAAAAAATTGTACAGATTGCAAAACATGTAATAATTAAAGAAACACAAGATTGAAACTGTGTAATTCATTGAAAAACTCTGTTAATTTGTGCCACAGACTTGAATCATTGAAGGATAGATGGTGCATGATTTGGAGATTCAAATGACACCCGCAGGTAAGCGCGGTATTTTTTTATTGTTGTATTTAATTTTCTTTTTTAACTATTTAATTTTAAAATATCTTTATTTTTTTAATCATTGAAATCTTTTTTTTTATCCGAGTGATTTATTTTCAGCCACAATTTTGGTTCATTCATTATAAAAAATAGATTAAAAAATCTATTTTTTAATATTTAGAACAATTGACATTTAAATTTTTTATTATTTTTAACTATTTCAAAATAAATTTTAAAATCTACATATTTCTAAAATATAATAATTCACACTTAAATATATTGTGATTGTTGTATTTTTTAAATATTTTCGTAGAAAAGTCTTTTCAAATTATTTCAACAATGTTAACCAAAGAATAAATTAGTTCAACAATGTTAACCAAAGAATAAATTAGTTTTACCACAAACACACATTATAAAAAGAAATCGAGGTGAGGAGAAAATTATTTCAAAGTTTTGTAAACATACTTTTTTTCAAGCAGAACCATTTCCAAATATATAAGTGTGTTACCATTCTTAAAATTCCGTACTTCTCAAAAATGAAAAAATGTGACGAGTATTTTTTCTTTACAAAAATCTCCATGGCGAAAGTATGAAACCGAAAAGAAATTTTTGATATTACGATTAATTTTTAGATAATATGTGTACGGTTTGTGATTAATATTATGATAGTTAATGTTTTATAATGTTAGTAATTGAAAATTATAATTACAATGGTAGTGATTAATAAAAAATAAGATGATAGTAGACAATAATAGTTTTATAATGTAAGTGTATTGCGAACAAATAATGGTTTAAGTTCTTTCGAGGATCAAGCCAAACCTTCCTAGAGAAAAGAGGTTCATACCACGGTCCAATCCTAATCGAGTTAATGACATCCCATGAGACTTACAAGGGTCATTTCAAATTTGACAAATGATTTCTATTTAAACCCTTGGTCAAGGAGGCTATCTCAAGAGCTTGGAACAATAATCGACAAAACACTATTTTAAGTGTAGCAGAAAAGGTAAAGCTATGCGTTGAATTATATCGTGAAGCTTAGTTTTTATATTTGTTTATCTTTACTTTTAAGTATAATGTTAATTTTTAAAGTTTAAATAAAAAAAAAGAAAATAATAAAAATAAGAGCTCACGATTTATTTCTTACTCAAAACTATCGTATAACATTAAATATCCGTAAAACTAATGTCACGATTTATATATCAATACTAGAAAAGTTAAAACATATTTTTCTCTCAATTAGAAGTTGAAAACATATTTTTCCATTTATTGAAAGTTCAAAAACTAATTAAACATAGCCGTAGTTCCTGTTTTAAACCAAGTAACTCAGCTAATCGGAGGAAATTGGTTTCAAAATTTCAATTAACGGAGAAATATGTTTTCCACTTTTGTATCGTACATATATAAACCATAGTATTAGTTTTAGGGGTATTTGATGCTATACAATAGTTCATAGATACAAATAAATCATCAATCCTAAAATAATATTATAAAAAGGAATATGCCACATTTTCCCAAAAGGCGTGCGGTGATGTAATTGCCTCACGGATCGCCGAAAAAGAGATGATGCGACCAGAGCCGGCCTTGAATTTAACAGGGCCGCAAGCGAAAAAAAATAATGGGTCGTTTTATACTATAAAAAATAGGTCGTTCTAATTGTTTAAAAAATATATTGTTATAAAAACTCGAACTGAAAAACTCAAAAAATCAGTTTATTTTTATTTACCATTGTGGTAAAAGTACTTTTGGAATAAAGACTGATTTTTTTCTATTAATATTGAGGGCCGCAAACACAGACTTGTCTTGCTTGGACCCAGACCCGGCCCTAGATGCGACCTCCTTTGCTCCATACTGTGAGGATCTGGACCCCAACGTGCCAACCTACGAGTACAACACCGATCAAATGCCGAGCATGAGAATCCTGCCAAGGATCCGATACGGCACAAAAAAGTTAAAGACACGAATTTAACATGGCCATAGAGAAACTAATAAACGTGAAGGATCACGAAAAACCTTCAACATCTAATAAAGAAACGCCAACCCGAGCTAGTCACACCAAAGATCATGATCGGACAAGATGATACATGGTGTGAGGAACAGCCGCACAATCCCAAAGAGCTTTATGTCGGTCAATCAAGCAAGGCGACCCACACAAAGGAGCAAGATGCCAAAATCCTATTAAGTGACTCTTCTACAAATTTCAAAGACGCACCACTTTATTATTCATCAAAATGATGTAATAAATATGACCGTGACCTACAGGGCGCATTAAGAATTTACCATATTTGAAGATCCGCTAATGTACAAGATTTAATTCATTTCTAACAATTTTTTCTTGAGTAATACCCTAAAATAGCACCATTTTAAGTTTATCTTCCAAATTTAGCACACTAAAACTAAAATTCCCAAAATAGCATAAATTATTATGTAAAAATAATTATTTACTTTAAATAAAATATATATAAAATTAAAACATAATATTTGGGTTCACTTTTTCCAATTTAGGGTTTAAATTTTTTTCATTAGGAATAAGTTTTCAATTATTTTAGTATTAAATTTATGCTATTTTTGGAAATTTAAATGACTAGTGCTATATTTGGAATAAAATTTTGAAATGGTGCTATTTTAGTCAATTGCCCTTTTTTCTTTTGTAGGTTTGAATATAAGTTTTTTGAGTAGTTAATACAAGCATATTGATATGTTGTCACAAAGATTATGATACCATCCAGCTATAAATTTAACTGTATATAAAATTTTAATATATTAATTTTAAGATGGTAGATTTTGAAACAAAAATTTTAGAAAATGTTATTTTAAGGTATTTTTATTAAAATGAAGTTTTAATGTATTTTAATGTTAAATTTGTGTTATGATTGAAAATTTAAATTAATGATGTTAGTTTGGAATAAATTTTTTTAAAAATAATATTTTAGAGAATTGTGGTTTATTTATTGAAGTTGTTTTAGAAATGTGGTTCAAGACAAAAGTCAAAACTCAAAAAATGTGTTTCAAGCTGAAACACTCGAAAATACCTTTTACAGTATCTCCCCCATTGCCACCCTATTAATCCTCAATTCTCTTGGCATTGCCTGTGGTTTAGGAATGAAGAAACACAGCCTAAAAGCCCACTTCAAACTGCAATTAGTTTAAAAGACACGAACATTCTTTTGCCTGTATAGATTTAGATTGGTAAATGTAAGAGTTCTGTACAAACTACACTTCTCGACATGTCTGTTTTCACTATGTAGTAATGACGTTTGTTTCTTCTTCTTATTCGTCGTTATGTTCTGCTTCAATGAAACGTAATTTCCTTCCAACAGGAATCTATATAGAACTGAATGTTAAAATTTTCTTTTGCTTTCATGGAAAATTTGTTACATTAGAGAGAAAAATACACAAAAAGAAACAAATGGTGTTTAAAATATATATATCTATGAGAACTTGTACAACCTTCAAAAACACTCTAATGGAAAATTCCAGTTAAGAATAAAGGTTCCAAATCTATCAATCAAAGATATCAGTTTCGTGTAGAAACCAGTGTATTGCTAAATAATGGTAGTCTTTTCTACAACTTTACTCCTCTCGGGAACAAACCTTCTCTAGTTGTGTAGGCCATTCCTCTCCAAGCACCCTGGGATTCAACTCCATTGCAGAACGGAAATCCAACATTGATACATTGGACACCACTTGGTTTTGGTGGCTGTTCATCTCTCTCGACCGTGAACTAGCTAAACTCAAACAAGGCTCGATCAGCCTTCTCATAAATGCATTCAACCCACTGTTAAGAACATTAGCAGAGTCCATAGATAACTTTATCCCTTCTGTTTCCAATTTCCTCTCTAACCGATTCCGCAATGTTTTTGAATCAGGTAGCTCGCCGCTATTTTGACAAGTCTCACGGTTGATACCACTTCTGCATGAAGATGAACTGAAAATAGACTTTCTAGCATTGCTGATGGAAACACCAAATGGAGCGGTTAACGGGGTTCTGCTCTGTACACTAGGACTTCCCGACATTTGTTCAACCTCTTCTCCCTCTTCCACAGAGGCAACTTCCATCTGAAGTCTTCGTACCTTTGACATTGACTCGTCGTTTGTAGTAGTAATACTTTGAGGCTTCCCAAGTGGACCAAGAGGACTTGGCCGGTCTCTAAATTTCCTTGACCTGCATTTCCTAGGCGAAGGAAGGAAAGCAGAATCCCCATGAAGAGACTGACTGTGATGATTCGCAACGCCAAAACTGTTAACAGATTTCTTCAAGTATCTCTGCGGAGGAGATGTGGCAACACTTGCATTCTTGAGAATCGAGCGTATTAAACGGTTGTGAAGCACAATGTTTTCCCTGCCAACTATCTTGATACAAAGCTTATCAAACTCAGACTTGCTTATCCTCGAGGTAAGGAATCTTCCAAGCTGATTGAAGTAACTATCTGCTCTTTGATGCCCGATTTTCTGGTAAATTAGGGCTTTTATCTCAAGAATGTTCAATCGGGGGAAACATTGCTCTGAGCTCATCTTCCAACAGCTAAATTCAAATATCCAAATCAAGCTTCATCCAAATTCTGAAGATCCAAGATTGCAGCGAATTTGGTCTGATTCTCAATTCAAAACTTAAAAACCCAAACTCTCAATTCGTACACCTGATTTCAAAATCAAACACATACGTTAAAATTCTGGAGATCGAAGTGAGAGAGATGAAGTTCAATTACAACCTGAGCTCAAACAGAAACAGAAAACACTAAATATTGAACAAATTGTCGAAAATCAATTGTTCAGCTTACTAATTAAGAAAGTACAATCAAACACAAATTCTGAAAACAAATTAGAAAAAGAATCGGAATCGAGGTGAAAAACTATCGAAAACAGGGAAAACTAAGAAGCAATTGAGAGGATTCCGAAGTTTAAAACAGCAAGCTTTCACGAAGAAACAGTAAAAACAAAATCAAAATTGAGAATATAGAAATAGAACCCATAATGATAATCGAAGATTAAGAATGAGTACGAACCAGTAGAAGCGATTGATTTAACCTCGACATTGCTTAATTGTTGTTGTTGCAGAAGTGCTTCTCTTTGTGCCCTAAAAGGGATTTTTGTTTTTCCTTTCTATATAATCGAGTTCGCTTGTGTTTTTTTTTTTTTGTGTGTGTTTGTGTTCGTACGTGCGTAAATTAGAGAGAAAGGGGAGAGACTAAACGGGGCATTCGTTAAAAAGGCAGCGCCTGCGAGAAAAAAAAAAAACTTCGTCTGCGTTTGCAATTCAGACATACACACACGTGCGAATTTCATTACTTGCACTTTTCTTATAGTCATTTTTCAGTTCTTTTAATTTTGAATTAGTTTTCAAAATTTTTTACAGAAATAATAAATTTAAAATTTTATTCTAAATATATTATAATTAGTTTAAATTTTTAGTAATTGACAAAATATTATTTTTTAAAGTTTTTGTTCTAAATATAGGGCACATTTAGTTTAAATTTCTAAAAATAATACAAATTTAATATTAAAATTTTTTTAAACTTCATTTTAATAAGAAAAAATAAATCTTAAATTAGAAAAAAGAACTCAAATATAATATTTTAGTTATATTTATAATTTATTTATGATAAATATATATTTTTAGAAAATAATTTTTGATATTTTTAGAATTTTAAGTTTACAGTGCTAAATTTGGAACAAAAACTTAAACATGTTTTATTTTATGATATTACTCTAAATTTTTAATATCAAACATGGGATTTCGGTCAATTCATACACAAACTTTCCTCCGTTGTTACGATTCGATTATGAACTTTGTACATGTGCTATTTCATTCACAAAATTATTGGTTTGCGCCATAACATACATTGATTTGACGAAGTTAGTCAAACCGTTATGTGCTGTTTAGTCAGATAATAGGAAATTAATTAGTTTTAAATATTAACCATACAATTAGGTAAACGACGTCGTGTTGAAGTTTCGAGCAGAATTAAACGACGTCGTTTTATTTGTTATAGAAAATTTGCGAAAACGACGTCGTTTGTTTATCACTCGCAAATTAGGTCTAATTTCCCCTAAATTAGGAGGCCAAATGTGCGATTTTTCCCAAAAAAACAGACGAAATCGGGTGTCACAAAATCGACAGGTTGGAAGCTTTTCGAGTGGCGTTGGAGGTCAGTGGAATTGTTAATCGAAGAAATGAGGTAAGGGTTTGTGTGAATCGAAGAAAATTGATTTGTTTTAGGGTTTGTGTGAAACCGGATGTGAATTGAAGAGCTTAAGCATTATCCCCACTCAGCAATTTAATATAAATATCTACCTTAAGTTTTTTTTGCGATGTGATTTTGTTCGATTTTGTGGTTTTGTGCGATTTTGTTAGGGATTAATCTTAGCAAACATAGCAACAAGTGGCCTGTTAATCAGAAAAGAAAAGGAAGATCATAATGCACACATGAATATATATAAAAAAGGCAGAACAAAGGTTTGAAGTGAAACAAAACCAGAAATCGATGCAACATAGTTTGTTGTCTCTAATGGTAGAATGTCACTGGTACATATAAAAAAAAAGAGTAAAGTCATTTTTCCATTAGTGCTTTTAACGAATCGTTTGTTTGAGAATGGCAACAAGGCTGAGTTTTGTGCAGCATCACCGCAATAAGTTATCAGAGATGTTGATTCTAAAGATACTGAAGCTTCATATGGTTTCTTTCCTAAACTCGTATGTATGTTTTGAATTGAGGTTAAGATCATGTTCATCGAGATGATACAAGAACAATAAACTTGTTGTTCGATCTGATTAACAAGCCTCGTCCTCTTCAGTACTTTATTTTTTTGCAGTAGTTTTTGTGCGATTTTGTGCAATTTTGTTCCATAGTATTTGTGTGATTTAGAGACTGATTTTGTGCGATTTTGTACCACAGTATTTGTGGGATTTAGTGATTGGTTTAGTTTGTTTTAGAGGTTTAGAGGGTGATTTCGAGACTGACTTAGAGATGGATTTAGTGATTGGTATGTGTATTGTCTTCTGAGTTAGTTTGATGTTCCGAGAATCGATTGTTTCTTTGATCTTGCAGTGTGGATAATGATCAAAACGATCCAAATGATGCTATATTTAGTTGTTATTATAATGAAAAATTTGAGACAGTTAATGGCATTCTGAATTATGTTGGAGGAGAGGTTTTGATTGTTGAGACACAACCTGAGAACCTGTTTACAAGCTTACAAGCAGATTTAAGAGTATCTCTGTATGGGCAGCGACTGTGGTATAAGCTTTCTTTCGAGGGATTAACAGATTTGAAATACATGGTTGCTGGTGATGGAATGTTTCAAAAGATGTGTGTATCAGCTCATTATACGCATGCAATAGATGTCTATATGAAGGCAGATGATGCTGAAGAATTGGCCGCTGAAAATGAGGAACAAAATGTGGATGAAATTGATGGTCATAATGATAACGAAAATGAAGAAACGTATGATGAAGAAGCTCGGGTTGAATCACATGTTGCTGATTTTGTGGATGATGAAAAACATGTAAATTACCATGACACTCCAGATAACTCAGAAGACGAGGAACCACAAAGTACACGATATGAAACGTGGAGAAGAGAAAGTGGTAAGATTAAACTTGGTCAAGTATTTGCTAGTATAAAAGAGTTCAAAGAGGCTGTCGTGGAGTATGTTCTAAAAGAAAGATGGAATGTCAAATATACGAGATGGGGAAATGTTATATGCGAGGTGAAATGCGCCCAGAAAAGTGACTGCCCTTGGAGGCTTTACTGCTCATTCGAAGAACCGGTCGGGAAGTTCATGGTGAAAACTTTTGAAAGAACATATAGTTGTATCTCCAACGGAACTTGTAGGATCGTTATTCAAACGGTGATTGCGAAGCTCTTTATAAACGAGATTAAAGGATCCAGATTTCAGACCTAAGTTTATAAAGAGCAAATGGAAGAACGCTACAAAATCGTGGTCACGCACGACCAATGTAGAAAGAGAAAGGCCTATGCACTTGAATTAATCCAAAGGGAGCATGATGAGCAATTCTCGCGGTTGAAAGATTACAAATTAGATATTGTAGAGTAAGTGACTTCGATTATAATAATTACAACTTAGAGATTATAGTTAAATAATATTGTTCTTACTAACTGAATTTTTTTTTGTAGGTCGAACCCGAGTTCAACTGTTGAGCTTGGGACAATCCCCGGAGAAAATGGAGTGGAAATGTTTGATCGATTCTATGTGTATTTTCAAGCACTTTGAAACACATGGATTACATCTTGTCGACATATCATAGGCATCAATGGATTTTTTTTGAAATCAACTATCAAAGAACAATTGTTGGCAGCCACGGAAAGAGATGCGAATAATCAAATATATCCAGTTGCTTGGGCGGTTGTAAATGTCGAAAACTTGGATACATGGCTATGGTTTATGTGGAAGCTTAAATGTGATTTGGGCCTTGGAGATGGAGAAGGCTATACAATTATATCGTACAGATAAAAAGTACGTGTGTTTTTTGTTGTGTTTTGCTTCTTATATATATTTTACTTATGATTTATACTTCATTTCAGAGCTTGGTACTCGCGGTTGAGCAAGAGCTACCTAAGATAGAACATCGAATGTGCGCACGTCACATTTATGGAAACTTGAAGTATAGCGATTCAATTCTCCCACTAAATGGTACAAAATTTTGGAAGAATTATGGTGAAACAATTCAAGCGCCTCCTCGTGATCAATCAAAGGGCCGAAACGAAAAATATAAGAGGATGAAAAGCAGGCATGAATCTCCTACCAGAAAGGTCATCTTGAGCAAAAAAGGAGGACAATGCACTGTGGAAATTGTGGTTTGGCAGGACATAACTCAAGAAGATGTACAAATGTTGGAGTCAAGATCACCAAGCCATCCAAAAAAGTTTCTCAAACTGCTGTAGAATCTATACATGAAGACTACGGAGACGGACCAAGCCAGCCAACGCAACATCCTGTGTCTGGCAACATCCTGTGAATGTTTAGATTGTTTTTCGGGTTAGTATGCAGATGTTTTTTGTAGATTGACATGTCTATTTTCTTGGTGTAGGCTATTTTGGTGGAATATTCGGTTGAAGTAATATGTTCTGTTTATGTAATCTCTTTGAGTAATCTTTTTTCGTAATCTCTTTGTGTAATCTCTTTGTGTAATCTCTTTGTATAATTTCTGTTTGTGGAATATTTCGTTTATATAATCTCTTTAATCGAAGCCATTGTTTAATCGAAACCTGTTTTTACTCTTTTTAATCTATTTGTGGAATGTTTTTACAGGCTGTTTGTCATCTTCTGAACAAAAAACAGATTATTTGAACAGAACAAGCAGATTACTTCATAGGAAAAAAATCATAACACATAGTTCGATTATTTCATAAACAAAAGCAGAACACAAACAGAAAACAGAGATAACTTCCAACTTCGATTATTTGAACAAAAGCAGATTATACTAACACACATACTTCATATTTCGCGATAAAATAACCAAGTAGAATACAAATATGACAACACTACATACAACTATCTTATGTAATTTCTGAATTTCACCATTATATTCTTCAATCTTTGTCTCCCAACCACGCATAACTGCTTTCATCTCGTCAATATCGTTTTTAAACAGATGAACAATAGTTTCGCAAGTTCGTGTCTTACACTCGAGATTCTCGATTTCATTTTGAAAATTTCATAAACCATCGACAAGGCTTCCCATATCTCCTTTAACATCATCTACAATGAATTCAAGCTGCTCAATTTCTTCAACCAACGATTGATCTGCCCATTTAAACAAATGAAATTTTTGGTTTTTGGATCTATTAGGACAACAATAGAAAATTCACCCTGGATTTTGCTCAGTTCTTGAAGTTCGAATTATACAAGCTTCTCCACATCGACAAACTCTTGGAATGCCTTTTCAATGAACAGCCCGATTGATTTCCTTGTTTACACTCATTTCTTCATGAATTTTCACCACTATGAGAGCACAAAATCCCAAAAAATTATTAACCCTAATTCGACACTCCACAAAACGAGAGCACAAAAAACCCAATTTGAAATACAAACCACACACTTCTCCATCCTAATTTTGCGTCAAATTGATACTCCAAAATCTGAAAATTTACAAAACTCTAAATTTTACTCTGCCATTTCGTTGCACCATGGGGAAGAGAAGAAGAAGCTGGACGACAACGTTTTAGTACATTGACACTCATTTAATAAAACGGTGTCGTAGCTGACGTGTCATCCCAGTCAGCTTTGATTACCAGTGGGATAAACGTCGTTTACCACTAATGTATAATTAATACGAATTAATCAAGTCAATGTATGTTATGACGCAGACCAATAGGTTTGTGCATGAAATAGCACATGTACAAAGTTCGTAATCGAATCGTAACCACGTAGAAAAATTTGTGTATGAATTGGCCAAAACCTCGTCATTTTTTAGTTCTTTTAATTTTGAATTAGTTTTCAAATTTTTTTACAGAAGTAATAAATTTAAAATTTTATTCTAAATCTATTATAATTAGTTTAAATTTTTGAGTAATTGACAAAATATTATTTTTTAAAGTTTTTGTTCTAAATATAGCACATTTAGTTTAAATTTCTAAAAATAATACAAATTTAATATTATAACATTTTAAAACTTCTTTTTAATAAGAAAAAATAAATCCTAAATTAGAAAAAAACTCAAATGTAATATTTTAGTAATATTTATAATTTATTTTTGATAAATATGTATTTTTAGAAAATAATTTTTTATATTTTTGGAATTTTAAGTTTACATTACTAAATTTGGAACAAAAACTTAAACATGTGTTATTTTATGATATTACTCTAAATGTTTAATATCACAAATTTAGAGTTAAAATACCTTAAAATATTTTTCTAATAGAAAAAATTTAGAGTAATACCCTAAAATAGCACTTTTTCAAGTTTTTCTTCCAAATTTAGCATCTCAAAATTAAATTCCCAAAAATAGCACAAATACTTATGTAAAAATACTTATGTAAAAATACTTATTTATTTTAAATAAATTATATATAAACTTAAATTATTATATTTGGGTTCATTTTTTCCAATTTATGGTTTAGTTTTTTTCTTTTAAAATATAGTTTTAATGCATTTTAATCTTAAATTTGTGCTATTATTGGAAATTTAAACTAATGATGCTAGTTTTAGAATAAAAACTTAGAAATGTGCTATTTTAGACATTTGCCCAAAAATTTAAACACTAAATTATAAAAGATAACTCAAAATAATGTTTTACTTTTATTTATAATTTATTTATGTAAAATATCACAAATATTTATGTAAAAATATTTATTTATTTTAAATCAATTATACATAAACTAAAATTATTATATTTGGATTCATTTTTTTAATATTAAAATATAGTTTTAATACATTTTAATCTTAAATTTGTAAACTTAAACTAATGATGCTATTTTGAAATAAAAACTTAGAAATATGCTATTTTAGATATTTACTCTTAATTATATCCTAAATGTGAATTTGTTTAGCTTTTTCTTGGGATAATTGTATAAAATAACATTTTTTAAAGTGTTATTATATAACACTAATCATTTGGCCAATTGACTAAAATGACATATTTCAAGTTTTGGTTCCAAATATATAACTAATCATTTAAATTTCCAAAAATAGCACAAACTTAATACTAAAATAATTAAAAACTTCTTCTTAATGAAAAAAATTTAAACTCTAAATTAGAAAAAGTGAACTCAAACATTATATTTTAATTTTATATATAGTTTATTTGAGATAAATAATTATTTTTATATAATAATTTATGATATTTTAAGAATTTTATTTTTAATGTAATAAATTCGGAAGATAAACTTAAAAAGTGTTATTTTATGGTATTACTCTTTTTTTTGTTATCAAAATTATTATTTTTCAAAAACATAAAACATAAATTACATAAACATACATATTTGCATATTAAAAAATACAATAAATCATATATGTAGAAATCAAATAATATGACGATGCAAATATAATTATCTCTAAGAAAATTACTTTCTATTAATCGCATAACGAATACTTAAAATAGAAGATGCATTCTATAATGTGCATAACATATGTATACATATAGAAGAGGTTTCTTTGATTTCGTAGAATGACGCACTATAAAAAAACATGTGTTCCATTCGTTTTTGCGACCACAAGCGTAATTGAAAATTTTATAACTATTTGTCTACTAATATGCGATTAATATATTATTAGTGTGTTTAGAGTTTAGTAGTCGTTTAATGACTTTTATGCAATCACATTGTGATTCTACATTATGATTGCAAATTGATCATAATTGTGCGATTAATTTGCGAACACATAATCGTAGTTAAATTGTGATTGTCTTTACGTTGTTCTTTGTGCGAGCGTATAACGACCATAGTGTTAGTGACAATTAAATTACAATGTAGTAGCAATATATATATATATATAATAGGAAAATATATTTTCTTATATATATACATTAATTTTGAACTTTTTTATTAATTTAAACTTTATTGTTTTAAATATTTAAATCTATATTAAAATTTTAAAACATTTAGACTTTATTATGTTTTAGAACTATTAAAAAAGTTATAAATAGTTAATTACTAAACGTAAATAATTGTATTTTGATGTATTTATGAATATATATTATATTTAATTTGATAATTTTATGTTTAATCGGTATTATATTTATTTGTCTAGCAATCAAAAATATTCTGCAAACACATCAAATTTCAACTGCTATACCAATTATATAAATATTTGAAAATGCTTGAACCGCAATCGCATATATTTATGAGAATTTTCGCAGCCGTAACAACATCTGGTGCGATTAAACCAATCAAATCCTAAATCTTTTACATCTACTAATTTTTCAAAATAATGGTTAGCGTACATCATTCACGCATTCCAGTAATGATGAACAATTGTAGTTGTAGTCGTACAAATAATTTTTGCAATAGAAAGTTTCATAACTCATTAATGCATAGTTATTAAAGTTAATTTTCCTATCATCTCCCACAAACAATTCTCACTTTTACCATATTTTTGTTCGTTTACTCGGCGCTGACGGCTATAACTGCAGTTGCGGTAAACATTACGATTACGGCTGTGACATATACTATTCGTTTGTCTACCGCCGATGGTTACGGCTGCGATTGATCACAAATTTTTAGTTCTAAAACAATAATAATTTGTTATAGCCGTAGCCACATCTTCATACGAGTAACAAACGAACATGACCAATATTGTTCAAATTAACTTATAAGGTGACAATAATGATGTAAACTATTTTGCATTACCCGCACATATATTTTTTAAGCATCGATTTTGTTGATAGAAACAAACAAATTTGTTATACGAACATTTTGCCCATGTATCATATTTTTTATTTTTACCAAGTTTTTTTTATAAATTATTTAAGAATCATAGCTTAATAAATTTTCATTTAATATCTATATTTTATTATACAAATGATATCAAATTATAAAATAATAAGATTATTCTCTGCCTATAATATTCATATAAGTCTACTTTAATATTTTTTCAGGATATTTTTGTATGTATAATCATTTACATTATATATGTTTTGTCCATGTACTAATAAAGAGTGTAACCTTACTTGATTTACTTTTATCCATTCATATCCATGAACCTGCAATTTGAATGGTTCAGTAATTGGAGTTAAGGTTTATTGCTTGAAGTTGAAATTTGTACTACATATTTATTTTCTTCATAGTTGAATTAGTGTTTACTATCTAAAGTTACGGTTGGACGTTCCATTCAGTTTAGATTTTTCAAGTTTTCGAATTTTCGAATCAAAAATGTAAATTTTATTCGGGTATTTATAAATGTTTGGACCAGGTTTGGTTTGAGTGTGCCGATTCGGTTCTGTTTAGGTTTTGAGTTCGAATTTGGATTGGTTCGAATTTTGAATATGGATTCGAGTTATTTCGGATTTCGTATCTAAAATAACCATAAATGCAAGTTTGGATTGGTTCAAGTTTTGTATTCGAAATGAGCATAAATTACTCGAAAATAAACAAAAAACTTGATAATTCAAAACTAACATAAAACTATATTTATATCCACGTCATGCGTGGAGAAAAATATTCGTAAATTATATTTTATTAGTAAATATAAATTAAATATTTATATAATTTTAAAATTTTTATTTAAAATTACTTTTAATATTATTTTTTGTATATATAAATTAAGAAAATAAAATTAATTATTTTTTACGAATTTAATAATATTTTTTGGTTAGTTTAATAAAATATATTAATTTTTTAACCAAATTAATAAAAATGATATATATTGTAATTATTTTAATAATTTGAGCTTATTTATATATTTATTTGAAATTTACTGTAGTTATGACGTTAACATGTTATTTTTTTTAATAACACGCCAGAGTAAAATTATTTTTTTAAATATTTTTCAAATAATATATTAGGGATTATGGTAGTAACTTTAATCTATTTATTTTTATTTGAAATTTATTTATAAAGTAATGTATAAAAAATTTAAAAAAATAAAAGTTATTATTTTTGCAAATGTAATAGTATTTTTTGGTTAGTTAAATAAAATATATTTATTCTCTAATCAACTTAATATCAATGATATGTATTGTAATTATTCTAGTAATTTAAATTCTTTTATATATTTAATCTGAAACTTACTATGGTATTGACACGTCAGCATGATATTTTTGTTATTAACACGTAAAAATAAAGTTATTTTGTTAAAAAGTTTCTCAAATAATATATTAGGGATACTAACCTACTAATTCTCATCACATATTTCATATCTTCTAACCATAATATTTCTTAAAACAGAGTAAAATCATAATATTTTTATAAAAAAAAGGAAAAAATATATTTAGATCATCTTTCACTTAAACATTTTTACTTGTGTTAAAATCGTCTATAGATGAGACGAATCCATCTGAAAACAATAAATAAAGAACTATGAATTATCATTATTACTCGAAACAATACAAAATATTCGAAAACCTAAATATCTTTTAAAACAATCAGAACAAATTACATCATATATATAGATAATTTGTCTCTGATATGACTATATATATGCTTCCACCGCTTATTAACATTAACAACATTATTTATTTACTCAAAATATAAAAAAGCACAATTAATTGAAAAAAATGCAATAATCTTAGATATAGTAAAGGAGAATCGTTAAAGTTTAAATTTGCTGATATATTCACTCTCACCATTTTTTAATTAACTTAATAAAAAATCATTAATTATATATTTTAATGGCCAAACAACTAATATTTTTTAATTGAAATTAATGAGTTTAGTTTTGTTTTTGTTTCCAAACATAATCAATATATTTTTAAATAAAATTTTATATTATATCATTTGTTTTAACATTAAATTCGAATTATTAATACTTCTTTTTATTATGAAGATTTTATACATAAAATATTCTATAATATAAAAAATTAATTAAGACTGCTAATTTAATTAATTTAATTAAAACAGGTTACAAAATCTTTTACTTAATTCAATGTAATATATTTATACCAAACAAGTAAATATGTCAAATTTTATTAAATCTCTATATTATAATCAAAAATTTATACAATCATTAATAGTTTATATATACAAATTTAAAAGATTTTACACTATTTTTATATATAATAGATTTAATGTATTCTTTTTTACATTATTCTAAACGAATTTAGCGGTATAAAATTACTCTCTAAATTATTTATAATTTTTTTGAAAATATATCAATTATTTATTGCTTTTTTTTAAAAAATATTTTTAAAAATTAAAATATTTATTTATCATCTACTAATGGTTTTAAAAATACACTCCTGGATCACATAAGAAAAAAAATATAATAAATATTCTTTATATTTTATTTAAAAATTCATTTAAACATAAAAAATAAATTATTAATTTTTTCTGTGCATAACAAATGTATAACTAAAACAGATAATCGACATCAATCAATTACTATGATTAAAAAACTAATTCCGAATGCACTTTTAAGAAGGACTTTGTAACTTTGAAGAATACTTCCTTCTAAATGCATATATTTCCAAACCCAAACAAAAAAAGAGATGCCAACATTCGAAGATGAATAATGGCACTATTGGATTTTGTGTTTATGATAATATCATTAATAAAATAAAATTTCTATAATTTTTTTATATTATTTTAAAATATTTTTATGAGAATATTCAAGAGAATCAAGTTGAAAATGTACAGTTAACTAAAACTTCACTATTTTAGTGCCAAATATACAATATTTGGGATACAAGCCAGTAACAAAATGTGGAATATTTAACTTATACCTACTGAAACCAATTTTGGTTCTACTTCGAATTTTAAGTAACCGAAATTGAATCCAATGTATTAAACCAACAAAATTTATTTGGATATTTTCAATTATCCATATCTTTTCGAGTTCGGATGTTTTGGTTCATATTGATTTCATATTTTAGGTTTGGTTAATATGCCCAAAATTAATTTCGTTTTTATTAATTATTAATGAATTAATTCAATAATTTGGTTTTTATTCTATATCCATATTAATATCTTATTCATATTGCTATGTAAATTCTTATTCTTATGATACTGAAATTAAATACTCTAAAATAGTATTTTTTTAATTTTTGTTTCAAAAATAGAATTATTAGTTTAATTTTATTAAAATTTAATATTAAAATACATTAAAATTTCATTTTAATAGAAAAAATTAAACTATAAACTGAAAAAATGAATCTAATTATAATATTTTAAGTTTATGTATAATTTATTTAGAATAAATATACTTTATATAATTAGTTGTGTTATTTTTAAAATTTTAATTTTAAAATGTTAAATTTAAAACAAAAACTTTTTAAAATACTATTTTATAGTATTACTATATAAAATATCCATAATCTTTAACTTTTAAAACTTAAAAATGTTTAAACAGCCCAAAAAGTTGGTATCTTTTGTAATAAATGGCACAAACTTTTGTTGTTTTTTTTCCGAAGTCTTGATTTTGAGTGGGATGGCTATTCAAAATGTTTTGAGTTAGGCCTGTGATTTTAATTACTTTGGATCGGTTTGGTTCTGTTATGGTAATTTTGGTTCCTTTTTCTTTGTTACCAAACCGAACCCAATATTTTTGATTTTCTGTGAAATATCCAAATCTTTTTGTCAGTAAATTTAGATTTGGTTTGATAGTTCAGTTCCACAATGTAAATTAAATTAAACTTCTGAAGTTCGATAAACTTATGGACTTCAAACTCATATTCTTCAATACCATATTTTAATTTTTTTCAAAAATACCTCTAATATTATTTTTTTTAAATAACATAAACAATTATTTAAAAACACTTGTTTATTAAAACAAAATACAAACATATTAAAACTTTGTATTTGACTTTTATACTCCAATTTAGAATTACATTTTCTCCATAGAAAAGAGTTTTTAACAGTTTTTCATATTAAATTTATGGTATTTTTTGAAAACATATATAAAAACTGTAAATGTGATATTTTTAAAAACTACGAGAGAGAATTAACGACCTCTAGAAAATGATAAAGCGTCACATGTCGAATCAGAGAGAAACTATTGACCATCAATAAATGTTGACAAAAATTTTGACAAAGGCAAACATCAACAGAAATACCACAGCCCATAATTTTCAAAATTAACTTGCAGAAAACATTTTCTTGTCGTCACAAAAGGATCCTAGAGCAGGGCAAGGGCAAATTGATTTGGACATATATGTTGAAACCAGTCCGATAATGATGTTACCTCATCGTTGCTGCTCCTCATCGGCCATTTCTTGACCAATTACCCGTTGTGCAAGTCTGTAGTATAAAATCCCCATTGTCGCCATACACGCTCTGCACATCAATTCCAAAGACTTAACAGTTAGACAACATCAGTTGATAATATAATATACTAAACGATTCTGCACCAAAACAGTTGGACATATGTGAAAAACCGTAAACAAGGTCTCACATGATTGCTATGAGAAGGAGTATTTTCCTTATATCCATCCTTGATGATCGATGTCTTACACGGCCTTCTGAACCATCTTCTGCTTTCATTGCATCCTTACGAGGTGGTGCGGTCACAGGTAGAGTTGGTAATGCACTTGACCAGAATGGTAATAAAGCCCGCAGAAACTTGTGACGGAGAGGACCTTATATCAAAAAAGAAGAAGAATCAGTCACAGTCATGCCACAATGCTACTGATTGATTTTTACAAAAGGTGGAGTTTATCTATCGGAAGGCAAAGACATATGCAGATATATGCATCTCAGAAAACAAAAGAAAATGAATGAAAACGCAAATCCTAAGCCGAAGTCTTGTAGAAAAGCAAAAAATGCATACATTATTTCTGAAAAGAGAGGTAAGAAAGATAAGTTTTTTCTCCCACCTCTTCTTGAGTACTTTTTTTTATTCCCATCTTCGTCGTCTGCATAATATAGAGTCTCGGAATTCTGCCTGTCCACCGCGGTTACACCTTTTCGTGCAGCAGCGGCAGCAAGCTATATGCAGCATCAATTAATAGTTAGAGCAACTGTGACAAAGATAGGAACAGCAACTAGTTTTCGTGAAGAAAACTAAGTTTTTAGAAGAATTTCTTACTCCAGGGCTTGAGCTTTTCATGTAATTCCCTGCAGAAGCAGGAACATCTATCTCAATTATCTCCGAAACCGCATGTTTGGAATGTTCTCCATTTCCAGCTACTGAATAACCATCAGGGACATTCTTCCCTTCTTGTGTATGAGAAGATGATGATACATTAATTAATGCATCTGAAGCAAATGCAGGGGGTGGGCTACGAGATTCTGTGGACCGAGAAACTGGATGATTCCCAAATAGATTCTTCTCGAGACCAGTCTGCCATATAGCGAACAAAAAATAAAAATCCATCTAAACCAGTAATCTTTTCAGGCCATGTTATAGTGTTCACTAGCCAACACAAACAATGTGACAATCTGGGAGTATTTATATGCTCTCATTGAGATGTGTCCAAAGTGAGGGTGACACTTGAAATGGTAATACTTTTCAAATTTTAACTTCTTTCAAGAAGAAAATGTTGGATGATCTGCAAACATAATTGATCTAGATAAAAAAAACTGACCTGCATAATCACTTCCCTTAACTGTGCATGAAGCCGAGATCCTGCATCTTTTACCATCTTGGGAGGCCATATCTGCATTTGGAGACCAACATGAGAACTATAAAACGGCACTCTCCCAAGAACGAAACAACATTTTAAAGCAAGGTACAAGGTAAAACCAGGCTACACAACAAAAAATTCAAGTAAATAAAGAAGGTATGAAAGGAATGGCAATATGGCATACAATCGGGATGACAATTAACTCAAACCCTTAGGAACCAAAACAACCTAGATAGCCACCTCCAGTATATTACATCATAGAATGCAGTATTACACAGCATAATATAGTAAGCAGGTCTGGAGATTAATTAAAAGACTCAAGAGAGCTTGAAAGAAAATCTAACATCAAACACTCTAATTTTAATTTCTTCTCCAAGATTTACTACAAGGTGTATTTTTTGATGGCTTGGTTACAACATTCAACCTAAAACCCAAAGACTCCTAAAATACTCATGGGTCTCCACATGCAAATAGTCTTTGAAAAATTTCTATGGAGAAAAGCAAGAACAACACAGTTTCAATTATTGCTATAGAGAGACAAATGAAATCACTCCAAATCAATTAATTCTCTAACTCCATGTATCACTATAAGACACCAAACAAGAGCTCCTGCAATGTAATAACACGCAAGGAAAACAATGCAATAGAGACATCACAAAAGAACCTTTTCTACTACATGAATACGATGGGCTTACAGGGGTGCTACATGAGGGGCACACATAACCAGCAGGTGCAGTATGAGGAGGAAAATTCTTGATAAGTGAAACCAAGCAACTTGTATGTATAGCATCTGATACAAATAGAGGGTAAAGATGGTTTCATTTAATTAGTTGTAGAAATTAAGAAATAAAACATCCAGCCCAACTCCAATCATGATCAGAGTCAGATAACATACGCAAGCAACCCAACCGAGTGACTCGATGACCTGTCCCTTCATCAAATGCTGCTTGGCATTGACAACACTTTGGCTGGTCATACTCTCCATCTATCACCCATTCTGGATAAGTCCGGACCTATTGATTACAACATGAAAAAAAAACATATTTCAGCATTGTCCTTCCATGTCAACAATGAAGCAGCAAAACATACACAAAGAAAAATTCTGTGTTCAACTATAGATGGAGGCATACGGCTGCAGAAAATTTCCAACAAAATTGGGTGTGCATAAATACGCCCCAAGATAGAGATTTTTGCTATTTCTAATACTTTGTCTTGCATACGCTATGTGGCCGCTGTAAGATAAACATCAATAAATGTCTAAGTAAAATAAATAAACATCGTATGAAACACCTCCACCTCCATGCATCTTCTACTCTTCAAATTATTGAGTTCTTTAAAGTCAGTTATACCACATAACCACTAGGGCACAGTATATCCCGATTTTCCTTTAAAAATGCCAAAAACTAACAATCAACAACTAAACCAAATGCTTCTGTTCCCAGAAGAAGCAATCTTTTCAGCAGTCAGAAGACCACATTCTGCATAATTTTGCTATTTCTACAAGGATACCACATTCCAAAATACAACAAACTAATTCCACTAGAAAACTATCAGATTGCAGAAACGACAAACATATGATTTTTAATCCACATACCACACATATTTGGTGCTCCGGGAAGCAAATACATTCTCCGCAAACAGGGACCTTGTGAACAAAGCAATACAGCTTGGTAGCCTGGACAAAAAGCAGAAGTGAAAAACATTAGCATTCATTTGATTAGATCTCCAACAGAAAACAAAGAATCAAAATCGTTCATGATTTCCCCTATGATTACTTTTTGAGAGTTGAAACAAACAAACAAAAAGAAACGGAAAAAAAATACAAATCCAGATCAAAATGCGTAAAATAAGGGGGAAAGTCTCGCAACAAGAAACATATGCAAACAAATCGAAACTCAGTTGAAAAATTCAGAAACCCTTAACATGTTCATTTAACAAGGAAAACTTCCGGAAAGATCATCAAATGAAGCAAACGTCAACATACCTTTTTGCATTTGCAAACCACCATTGCAAATAGTTTGCCAACGACAAGATCAGGATGGATAACCCAGAGCTCAGAGATTATAGCGTTCAGAGGAGATCGTTCGCACTCCGAAATAGAAACAAGCTTAAGTTCCCAGCTGGATTTACAAACAGAGGAGGAAGAAGACGAAGAAGACGACGACGGAGAAATAGAGATCAGATTTTAGGGAAAAAGCTGAGCATTTCGGATCAGATCATGGACTAACAAAATCATGGAAAAGAGGAGAAGAAATCGAGATGATTTGTAGCAAGCTATCTCAACGAAAACAATTGAATCTCAAAATCAAATTGATAAGAGGATCTGTAGAAACCCAGATTGAAAACCGAGATTCGAAAGAGACTAAAGATGAAGGATGAGAATGAGAAGCGTACCAGCAGAAGCGATTGATTTAGCCTTGATGTTTCCTAAGCGCTTCTGCTTTTATGCCCTATGATGATAAAAACATCATATTTACTTCCAACGTAAATAAAATTTGTAACATCTCTACCATCGCGTCACCAAGTACATGTTCGATCCAAGCAAAATGTATTGACGTTAATTGGGCTAGCGGATTAGTACGTTCTGACCCCGCAAAAATATCATCGGTTATGAATTATTTAGTCGATGTACATTATACACATAAAACATATATTATACAATAGTTTTGTTCATTTGGTCGTCACATATAATTGTGGTTGTGGTTGTAGTCAATACTGTAGCTGCGGTCAACACTGCGGCTGCGACTACGATATATGTTGTTCGTTTGTCTGCCACCGACGATTATGGTTGTGGTTAATCGCAGATATTTAGTTGCATCGCTATTTTAATCAGCAGTCAAAAAAATTGCGACGTATAACGCAGCGGTCAGACATTGTATCTGCCGCAGATAGCTGTGGTATCTAAACGAACATTAATTTACCACAGTCGCAACCACAAAAATCTACGGCTAACAAATGAACATAACCAATATTTTAGATTATAAATATATTGTAAATTATTTCTACTTTTAATACTGGTAAATTTTTATAATCATATATATATAATATAACTTTTATAAATCAATATAATAATAAATTTTTAAATCTCTTTTTTTATCCACTAACACTATCACTTTATTTTTCCTAAATGAACTAGATTCAACGAGATAGTGATGTAAGATTGAATATCAATCTCACAAGCAATACAACTATAACTCGTAAGGCCGAGAATCTTTGTTATCCTAAGCGGACAAAGAAACTAAGAGTAGGAGACTTTGATCGAATCACACGATCAAAAGTGAACCAAGACAGTTTGAATCTTTCAAACTAACCTGGTCGTGACTTCAGTAGAAAGGAAGTGAATCACACACTTAGTTTATAAAGAACAAAAACATGATTCAAAGACAAAGTTTTGAAAAAAAATACTTTGTATTCAACTTTTCGGGGGAGGGGGGGCTTCTTTACAATGAGATCATATTGTACTTATATAATGCTCATAGCAATGGTCATAAGGTGTAAAAAGAGAGAAAGAAAAAAACATAGATTTAAAATATATGGTTGTTGGTCATTAATGTCTAGTTTGACCAACAAGAAAAGTGTAGATGCTTGTATCTTGAGAGCTTTGAGGTGAATGTAAGGTGTCTAGATACATCTTGGATGATTTGGAAAGTCTTCAATATGTGTCCAAGTTGCAAGGAATAAAGATGTTGTAATCTTAACACATTAATTGCACTTCGGTCCATATATGGCAAGTCTTGGAGAAGAGGGATCCGCCTGATCCTATGGTGTATGGTGCATGGTAATTTGATTTTGGACTTCCTTATAGCCTTAATAATCTCTCATGGACGCCATATCTTGACTTGCAAGTGATTAAACCAGTTGGTCATCTCACTTGCCACAAACGGCTCTAATCAGGTTCATTTGAAGGCACAGATGGACCCATCTGGTATAAGGCTTGTTTGGGCTTGTAAAAGTGCTTAAGGTAGCTCGTAAAAGTACCAAAAATTCTTCTGGTCGCCAAAGAAATGTTTAAAGACTTTCATATAAAGAACGTTTCAAATATGGTAAGTTTCGGCAATTCCAACTTGATGAATGATACATGACTTGATCTGATATAGTTTGGAATGAGCTCCATGTCGCCACGTGTCCTCTGTGAGTCAGGATTATAGGTCATGTTTACTCTTGGGTGGCCACTTCTTGGTTAAACTTGAATTCATGAAGATATACCCATGCATCATTTTGCACGTACTTGGCCGCCTTTGTATTTCTTGAGTCGGTTGGGCCGATGACTTGGCAAGAGATTGGGCCGATGATCACATCAGATAGTAATATAAGAACTGAATCAAGATTATCAGTTTTAGATTATATTCAATTACTATAAATTGATATGCGCTATGCGTGAAATTATTTAGTTATAATATTTTGTTATATTTTTATTTTTGTGAATTGAATCAAATAATTTGTAGTTTACAAAATTTTAGTGAATTTCAAATCACTATGAATATGTTTTAAATGATATTTGTTTTATAAAATATTCGTAATATAAATAAAAATGCAAAATTTTAAATTATTAGATGTAATATTTAGTTAGTTTATATTTTTCAGGTAAAAAACTTATTCAAATATATTAATAAATACTTAAATTTTAAATATAAATATTCATGAATATTAGATATAAATTAAATGTGTATAATTTGTTAAATTGGTAGATGTATTAATATAGTTAATCGATTTATTTTTAGATAAAAATTATTCAGGTAGATTAAAAATATATCTGAATTTTAAATATTATATTTCAAAATACTAATGTATATTTTAACTTTTCAATATATTTGATATTTATTTTTTAAATTAATTATTTATAATAGCATTTGAAATAATACTTTATAAATTAAATTTTATTTTTTGAAATGTATTTATCAAATAATAATGTAAAGATAAAATGTAAAACGATGGGAAATTATTTTAATTTAATTCGGTTATTGAGTTAGTTTGGTTTGGTTCAAGATAATCGAACGTTACATCATAGTTATGCCATAATCTAAGTGAATCATAGACTCATACACCTCAATCTTTTATCCATTTTCCTTTAAGATCTTTCTTTCAAATCTGTTTGCAAATTCATCTCGTGGGATTGGTGAATAAGAGAGAATTCATGGAAGTTCATACAAACTAACTCAATATTTTTTTATCCCCACTGCAAACATTGACCAACTCCTTCGATTTTTCAACCAGATGAATGACGTCCATAGAATATTTACCAAGCCTGGTACAAAATCGATGTTTGTTTCGGAGACTATGCATAGTTCATGCGAGGCTATGAATTTTTATAAGCAGGGGTGGAAGATCTATGTAAGGGAGATATATGTTGTTCCATCTTGTAATTTAAAGATCTAACCGTTCCCGTAGTTCGGTTCTCGAATTTCCAAAAACCATTAATGAAATGAGAAAACGGTAGAGTTTGTGTGTTTTGATTTTCTATAATCTCTTCAAATATCACATCTGAAATTACTTCTTGCACAACATTCACCTCAAACGAACAACGTTTAACCGTATGACGCAGTCACCGCTTTATCCGACTATAAAACAAACATCCTATTATTTGTTGTAAATGACTATATGATTATACGATATCATTAATTAAGCTTTTTTAATCATATATAAAATAATATCACGCATACAATTTCACATTTTCCTTCTCTATCTCTATATATCTCTTTATAGTAAAAGCTCTCTGTTTCAAACAGACCAAAATAACAACAAAATAAATTAAACCATGTTTTGTGAAAAAAAAAACAAACTTGTTCATCAAGAAACAGAAACCCTCCTAGTCAAGTTTCTTGAAGGCGTCGCTGTTTTCGCCGTTTCTTCAGCAGCGTTCATAGATCCAAGACTTTCCGACGAATCCGAACCACCACCACCACCACCACCTCCTCCTCCTCCCCCTCCTCCACTGTTCTTCTCTCCTCCTTTGCTCTGCAGCTGCAACTTCTTCCCAAATATGTTCCTTGACTTTATCAAGCTTTTCATTTTGCTTATCGCCGTGACAGCCGCTCTGTCCATGCTCTTCCTCCCACTCTCCTCCTGCATCTTCAGTGCCTCTATCTCGCTCTTCAATTCTCTCATCTCCTCTTCTGTTGCAACCGCATCCCATTCATCTTCCATTACCGTTGGCACCGATCTTGAACTCCCATATGTCCCGCAGCTGCGTAGTTCCCTTATCATCCCTTTAGGCAGATCAGGCGTGCTGCTTCCAGATGAAGCAGCTGCTCTCACTTGTTCAAAGAAGAGTACTTGGACCACCACACGTAATGGGAGCCTGTCGTTTTGCACGGCGTGCATACACGCTTCTACTGATAGTTTTCGACAATCCATTAGTTTGCACATCTTTTTCTTCTCTCCTTTTGTGATTCCTCCATGTTCCTGAAACCATATCGGATTACAAAACCAGTTTTTATTTGGTTTCAGTTTCTATAACACCAAAAAAAACCCAAAAACCATGAGATGGACTGGATTGCCTCTAAAAGTGTAGTAAGAATATAACATTCGAGACAAAAAGAGAGTCTTTCGATTGGTCTTGGTACCTTCAAAAACATGTCGATAGCACGGTAGAGTCCATCATGTGCAGGCCTGGAGATGCTAGAAACAATCTCAGCAAGATCGATGAATTTTGATGCAGGAAGATTTGGATCCTTTGCAATTTCAGTAAGGTAACTATCTATCAGTTTTGCCACCATTAGCTTTGAAGCTTCAGATAAAATCCCGGGAAATCTCCTTATCTCTTGAACTTCAAACCCAGTGTCATCATCTTGAACCTCATGAATCTCACTGTTTTGATCTCTTGTCATGAATTCCACAACTATCGTCTTCACTAAGTCCACATCGTACAATGTTTCGCTTCCTTGGTGCGATTTTATCAGGAGTTCGGCTACAGAAGCTTTCTCTAGTTGCTGTCCTATGCTTCTTACAAGCTGTTCCTTTACCATCTCTCCAGAGTTCAACATTGTGACTGCTTTTAATAGTTTAAGCAAAAAACCGCAAGAGACGCTGTCTTTCTCAGCTGGCAGCAACCAAACGATTGTCTCGATGACTGTCTTATGCTTCACCAAATCTCCTTGCTCCATCACACCCTTGTTAAAACCCGATAATCTTCTATAAGCATAAGCTTTCAAAGCTTCTCCAATCACTTCTCCGCCAAGTATACCTTTGGTTTTTATGTTCATTATAACCCTTCTGTAAACATCAATCTCCAGTTCACACAAATCCTCGACCCACCAATCATTTGGAACTTCTCGAGCCCTGATTAGATCTGCACTACTGTTTTCTTCAGCTAGTTTCTTTCTGTTGTAAGTATATGACCACTTGACGTGGGAAACATCGACGCAGGCCTTACTGGCTATTGCATCAATGCAGAGGCTAACCAATTTGAGATCCTCAGAGAGCGGTAAGAACGGTTTGGTGGTCTGAAGAACAATGATAGAGTCTTTCCAGCTACGGAAGAGACTGGAGTTTAGAAACACATCAATCTTGTAGATAAGATTTCCTTTCTCGGCCGTCTCATGCATTTCTAGATACTCAGCTGCACATCTGGTAGCCACAACGTTGTAGGCACCTAGAGTTACTGTCATACCGTAGCAGAATTTGGCACATGTCTCAAATGCAGTTGGGCCACCGGGTATACCAGAGATATCAACCTCATCGCTGTTGTTCTTGTCCGTGCTTGAGAGCAACTTCTGCAGGTATGCACACTTAGAAAGAAGAGGAAACTGCAGAGGATAAACCAGAATAATCAAAGCTCAAACCAAAATCAGTTTCAAGAATCAGCTCTGATCTTCTCTTTGTATAAAATGCTAATACTATTGATATTTACCGATCAAATAGTATGTATGTAAACTCTTCTGTCCATCAATCATCAGACAAAACAAATGAATTATGTGAATCAAGACATCGAAAACTGATGCTTGCAAAACAGATGTCTGAACATTTGATTTCGAGTCGAAAATATACAAACAAAATAATCACTACTGTTGAGAATTATGGACTGATTCTCATCTTTTCTGCAGCATTGAGATTGCAATGCTAAGATACACCACGAACAATCATATCCCAAGTAAAAAGATGTGCATAAGAACTTGCAGACATAAGTTATCTGGAGACAAAATGTACATACCTTATGCAAACAAAATCTTGATCCCTCAACATTGACAGTAATGTCACTAGCCAGTTCATTTTCGACGTATCTGGGTGAAATAAAACAAGCATCAATCGGAATACTCTGTTTTCAATTCTCTACAAGACAAGCTTTGAAGGAAGGAAAGAAAGAGAGTGATTGGTTACCTGACATTGTTCCCATCAGTTTTAATCAAATCTGGCTTGGACCCAATTTTCATGAACTTCATCCTCTTCCCTTAGGAAAACCTCTTGAAAAACTTAAGATCAGTTACTTACAGAGAAGAAGAAAAGCCTCAAGAATCACAACCTCCACATCTTCGAAATTAGTTTTAACCATATAACCGAAACCATCGGCTTAAAATGGAAATAAGGATGTTCCAGGAACTGAGGGTGGGGACCAGATTGTTCCTTTTATGCAACTAACTTAACTTCTTCCCTTGGAGATCTAAAAAGCACAAACACAGAGAAAGGAGCAAAAAAGAAACCAAAAGGAAGAAAACAAAACCTCAAATGCAGAGAACTGACTCTAAAACCAATTAGATTAGCATCATGATGAAACCTTCTTTCCTCTTTATTAATTGTTACCCTGTAGGGATAATCAAATTCTTTTAAAAAAAGGGTACTCTTTTCAATAGAAAATCCAATCATAGAAGCAATTTGCTTCCTTGTAGACCAGCAAATGGCCGTGAAGAACGGCCTAACAATGCAACCAAAGGGGACAATACCGTAGCAAAGTGTCTCAAGAGCAAATCCGAATCAAGAATCAAGATCCATCCTCTTAATCACTTCTTGTACTTTTTTATATTTATTTTAATTAATGATAATTAATGTAATGCAGCTTCACAACAGATTATAAAAATGGATTTTAACCTGTTTTGTGACTGTGTTGTGTTTCTTCAAGTGTCAAGTTCCAACTTTGAAGCACATGTTTCTTGTATTTGTTTAATCAAATCGTAGAAGTTTGGGAACCTGTAAACTTATTAAAAACAAAAAAAACAGCATCTCGATATCAGTAGAAGAAAACCACCACAACGGTAGACAAGAAGCATCTTTTAAAATTTTCCACTGTTTGTTTTTATAATTTTTCTTAAACAATTGCAGATGATATGATCAATTTTAAGTTGACCCAACAACTAAATCTGAGAAATTTACAAGAAAAAATCACAAAGTTGACTGCTTTTGTGAGCTTGAGGTGAAGGGTAGAGAGAAGATTTAGAAACCCTAATTAACAAAACCCATTAAATCACACAAATGGGATTTCAAAATTAGTGAATCTAAGGAGAGATTACTCACCTAGAAAATCAAAATAAGTCTTAAACTCAACAGAGCCTCACAAAACAAGTTTCTGAATCTTTGGCACAACAGATACAGAGACAAAGTTACAACCTTTAAGGTTCGAACGTTACACACCAAAGTACTTTTTGTTATTTATTTGGGGTTAAAATTTGATTTCGAAAGAATGAAGATAGCCAAGAAGTGTAGTTATTATGATAACCTTTTATCAGTTTAGGCACGCCAAAACTGACACACGAGTCTCTTTCTCTTTTCCTTCTTTTGAATGTTTTTGTTTTCTCATTGATTTGTTCGGTAAATGAGAAATGACATCCTTTACGTTTCCTCCAAAAATCTGGTCCGGTCAAAACCAAAAGGAACTTCCTAATTCACTTCCTAAACAAAGTTGGTTCCCGTTTGTTTCTGCTTTTTCTTCTTTTTTTGGGACACTGAAAAAAATAATATTATTTCAAGTTTTTTAAAAAAATAATATTATTTCAAATTCTTTTAAAAAATAGTATTATTATTTTAAATGTTTAATAACACAAATTTAATAGTAAAATACATTAAAACTTTATTTTAATAAAAAAATAAAATTTTAAATTAGAAAAAATAAACTCAAATATAACATTTTAAGTTTATATATAATTTATTTAAAATAAATAAGTATTTTTATATAATTCTTTGTGTTATTTTTGAATTTTAATTTTATGATGTTAGGTTTGGAATAAAAACTTCAAAAATAATATTTTAGTGTATTATTCTTTTTTTTCTTATTTACCAATTGTTTTTTTGTTTATATTATCAATTAGGGCTAGGAATTTGGTTTGTTTAAGATAGGTTTTTTAGGCTAATTTCAATTTTGAAAATTCTACTGGAACTACTATGAAGTAAATACTTCCCAATTTAGTTTGGCTTTTAAATTAAAAAAATAATAATTGGATTTTTGATTTTTGGATATAAATTCTGTTAAATTCAGATCAATTCGGATATTTTTGTTTAGTATGGTTCGACGGTTCTTTTAAATATTATATATTTTCAAAATTCAGTATAATTCGGTTTTTGGATAATTCAGATTTTGAAAATTACTGAAACTAGTTGGAATTAAATAACGTTCAATTTAGTTTGATTATTGTTTAGTTAGGGTTTTAAAATTTAAAACAAAAAATATTTGGACTTTTGTTTTTTTGGGTATAAATTCAGGTGAATTCGGATACTTTTGTTTAGTCTGGTTTGGTCCTTTTGAATATTATATACATTTTGTAAAATTCAGCATAATTCGGTATGGTATTGGTGGTCGTCAATTTTTTTTTTAAAAGAATCGATCCAAAAACCAATTGATTTTTAAGTCAAACCAAACCTAAACTGAATACCGAACATTTCAGTTTGTTCAGTTTAGTTTGAAAAAATCGGTTCGATTTTTATTTCTAGCACTAGTAAGAGAGTTTTTTTTGTGTGTTCTAGAGAACATATCGAGTTTGGTCCACATAATTTATTTGAGCTTCATTGATGGTACCTTGAGGCCCAATCGTGTCAAAGTGAAGAGTGATGAAAATATTATAACACACAAACTTATCATATTTATGGTTTTTTACATGAATTTTGGACTTCTTTGTTGTAATGCAAAAACTAACTAATCACACATTAATTTTACATGAATTTTTAAAATATTTTTAAAATTCATAAATCGTGATTTTACTATGAAATTACAATCAATATATAATAATCGTATTTAATACATTGCGAATACATTAACCGAAAACTAAACCAAATAATAACAAATCACAATTATACTAACCAAATACTAATACATTGTTATTTGGATCATTTGCAATTTCAACAATCGGTGAATAACAATGTATTAGTATTCGGTTAATGAAATAAAATCGCCTAAAAAGTAGGCAGAAACTCGTACACCAATTATTCTCACATGTTTAGGTATTTTTTAGCTTTGGTGAAGTTGAAATCAAAGCTCTCACTCTTCTTCTGTATTGGTCGACATACTTCTTCTTATGCACGATTGCTCTCCTTTAATATATCTCTAATTCCATACAATAGTAGGTGGCAGTTTAGGTTCCCAAACCTAATTTCTTCATCCACATGTGCATAACTAGATTATGTGAAGAACCCACAAGCCTTTTCCTTCTCTCTCTTTTCCACGTCAAGCACCGGCCAATCTATTCCATATGTTGTTTATGTTCTATAACATGTTTCTTTTTTTATTCCAAGGTAATGTCTTCACATTCATTCTTCCTTTTTCACTAAGTTATATAATGAAAGCACTAGAGTATAGAGAATGCCAGCAACTTTGTATAACACACAAAACTTATATTAGAAATCACTTAAACACAATTCTACAATAGTGTTTAATCAGATTTATGCACTGCTAACACTTAGCATGCCACTGACCAATTCCTAATCTACCCAACTCACCCACAACAACAGTTGTGATCACTCTTTATTCACTCACCAGAGAACGTGTGTAATCGCCTTACACACAGAGCAATTCTTTCTTCACTTGAGCGACAACCCTAGCTGCCTCACGACACAACCTTTTTATATGTGTCTGGACTAGGGTTTCCTCTTTCCTAAATGAATATTCAGCAATATTCATCACCACGAACTTGCCTTCTTCGAATATCCTTTCTTCCTTACACAGTTTGATATCTCATCTCCAATGAGATTGTGCCACGTCAGCACTCTCAAACTTCCCGCTTCCAGATTTGCGTGTTGCACACTGCTCCATCTGTTTAGCCGCAATCTTTGTGCTAACAATCTCCCTCTTTTTGTCTAAATGTGAGATCTCCAGAAACCTGCATCATCACTAACACACTCCACACACACAGGACATGCATCATACAAGTAGTCTTAATCCTATCAGATTAACATCCAGATTAGTCTACCACAAGTTTCAATGCTCTTACACAACATCACACATGTTCCAGAGGTTCTAAAGAAAAACAGAGCATAACTAGCAAAAGAAGGCAGAGCCACAAAAAAAACACATAATGATAAACACAGTGGCTCCCCCTATCTACTGGCTCCCATGTAGGATCACGTTAGCCACTCTCCTCTCCGGACTCATGTCCTCCTTCAGACGTATCCTCACCATCTTGGCGTTTACCGCCAACCGTGTATTCTCCTCCTTCTTGAGATCACAATTAGACAAAAACACATATGAGAGAAACACATTAGATCACAATGCCAATACAAGGAAGAGAGTAAATACCAATAACCCTTAGTTGCATGGCCTTAACCAATCGCCCAAGTTCTCTCAAGTCATCCAAAAGTCGTGGTGTAGATGGTCCTGCGTCCTCTTTCTTCACACTTCTGCCTTGTTTCGGATCAAGCACCATTGGAAGTGGAGGGCGAGAAGGGGTATCACTACGGTGACCAGGGACATGTCGTTGATACATAAGAAGATTATGGATCAAGTTGGGAAAGATGAGCCGCGTGGTTTTGTCCGGAGTGTGACCAATTTTCAGAATCTGGTCATAGACGACTTTACCAAAGTCGAATGCTTTTCCTTGAAGCAACATTAAGAGAAATTGTACTCGTCCTTTGATCATTGATGTCTTGTTCGAGGTAGGTAGCCAATTGCGGCAACAGAACTTGTACAACAGCTGCATCGGAGGAGTCATATGTTTGGAGCAAAAACCCTCCCAGCGACTCCACTTACCACCCGTGAGTGTATGCACCGCGGCATCCAAGTTTTCAGTGAGCCAGCCATTCGAAAGAGCCGAGCTCTCTGAATTACTTAGTGAATACATCTCATTGATGATATCCGGAGTGAAATCATACATCAACCCACAAACATAGACCATATTTGTGCCGAGCCTATACTCCATATCCCCTAGATTTGCATAAAATTCTCTCACAATTTCTGGTACATAGGGACTTACATCGAGTACAGTGTAGATCAGTCCGGCTGTCTCAATGAGTACCTTCACTTCCCGGAGCTTCTAGTCTTCAAGCTTGATGTACTTCATGTCAAGAAATTCCCGAGTACGATATTGCTTCATCCGGTCAGCAGCATCGGCAGAGGCAAAGCGCTGGTTGAAGGCGCGTGTCATAGGCTTTGCAATTTCCGGATTTCGCCGAAAGACCTCGGCAACTTTGGCCCGTTTAGCTTCAAATCGGGCTTCGATTTCAAGGTAGGGATAATCCCCTCCAGTTCGTGGATCCTCGGCATCCTCCATCTCGGCGTCGGATTCGGGTGGTGAGGGCGTGTCGGCGATGGGTTGTTTCCCAGAACGGCGCGAAGGACGGGAGGTTGTTGGAGGTGCCAGAAGGGCGAGGAGTGAGGGAGAAACAGGGGCTCTGTCGTCGAACATCGCGGCGGCAAGTTCTCGTTCTCGGGTTGCCGCACGGCGTGTGAAAGGCCTTCTCGGAGTTGCCATGAAGGTGTTAGGGTTTCGGCAACCGGCGCTTTTTGAGGGGTGGGATGCATACGAAGGTGAACGGGCTCCTCTTTTATACGCCCGAGGTGTTAATGCTCATCCCGCGTTCAACATAAAAAAAAAAAATTAGTGCCACAAATAACAGAACGCATTTAACTGTTGCACACTAAGAAATGTGCTAGTGTTCCAATTGTAAGAAGAAATTTCAGACACTCGAAGCACAGACAGTTTGACTCAAGGAACCGATGAAAAGATATAGACTGTCACAAACTGCATCTCATATTAAAAATTAAAAAAAATTGTAAAAAAATAATAAGAACAATAATTAACTTAACTAAACCCACAGAAATATATGAATTCTAACTGCACTGTGCACAAATGGGAATTACAGTCACATGGGTGATGCAGTCACGTTGAGGAGGTCAATCCAAAAAGTATACCAGGAGATTGTACCAACTAATCATCTCATTAATCTCGAACACATAGGGAAGTTACCTTTTCTCCACTTTTATGGGGACAGTCTTATCTTTCCCCCCCTTTTTTTTTTGTTTCCCTTTTTTTGTTTCCTCAGAAGGGACTTAACCTTGAGTTGGATCTATTTCAGTCCAGATTGTGGTAGCAACCTGACCCGAAAACACCTTTTCTCGATTAAGTATTACCTTCTGCCCAATCCGGACAGTGATCAAGCCTAGAGTAAAATGTGGTAGCATCTTACGCCAAGTTGAGTATCCTATCATCTCAGGCCTTTGTATGTGCCATCACCTCTCCCCCCCTTTTTTTTCTTTTTTTTTTTGATCGACTTTTCATTCTTATATTTTGTTTGTCGAGTATGCATGGCACATCACTATCTACTCCCTTCCCTAGTGTTCATTTGTACCTAGAGACTCATAATTGACACCATCTACCTGTTATACAACTAGAAATACCCTCTCTCATCATTGTGACATACATACACACCTTTGAAACTTTCTTCCCCACTATTGTACAGGCAGTCATAGCTCACACATTCCGAGTGCCTTTCTTAATGAGATAAATGTGTTTGCATCTAATGCCTTTGTAAAGATATCTGCAAGCTGTTTCTCAGATGCAACATGTACAATTTCAACAGTCTTATCTTCCACCAGTTCCCTGACAAAGTGATGTCTTATATCTATGTGCTTAGTCCTAGAGTGTTGTACCGGGTTCTTAGATATGTTTATCGCACTCATATTATCACAATGTATAAGCAAAGGCGCAGTATTCATACCGTAGTCTGCTAACATGTGTTTCATCCATAGTAGTTGAGTACAACAGCTGCCAAGGGCAATGTATTCTGCTTCTGCGGTAGATAGAGTCACACAATTCTGTTTCTTGCTATGCCAAGAGATCATGTTGTTTCCAAGAAAGAAGCATCCACCAGAGGTACTTTTTCGATCATCAGTGCTACCTGTCCAGTCTGCATCACAGAAACCAGCCAAGTTAGTATTTGTCTCTTTTGTGTAACACATACCTAGGTTTGTTGTCCCTTTCACATATTTCAGTATGCGCTTGACAGCCAACAGGTGTGATGCCCGTGGATTGGCCTGGTATCTTGCACACACTCCCACACTGTAGCACAGATCCGGCCTGCTTGCTGTCAGGTAGAGTAAACTCCCTATCATGGCTCGATATAATTTTTCGTCGACTGGTGGTCCTTCTTCATCTCTGGACAGCTTGATAGTAGTGCTCATAGGCGTGACAGCAGCTTTACACGTCTGCATATCAAATCGAGACACGAGGTTCCGCGCATAGGTGCTTTGTGACACAAAGATTCCTTCTGATGTTTGCTTCACTTGCAGTCCAAGGAAGTAGTTGAGCTCTCCCACCATACTCATCTCGAATTCCTGCGTCATATTCATCACAAATCGATCTACAAGTACCTTGTTTGTTCCTCCAAAAATGATGTCATCAACATAGATTTGAACCATCAACATATGACCTTTTTCTTCTTGAATGAATAGGGTCTTATCCACGTTCCCCCTTCTGAAATTAGATCTCAACAAGAATTGAGTGAGATGCTCATACCATGCCCTTGGTGCTTGCTTAAGTCCATATAGAGCTCGCTTGAGTTTGTATACATGTGTGGGGAACTTAGGGTCTTCAAACCCTTTGGGTTGTGTCACATACACCTCCTCCTGGAGTAGCCCATTCAGGAATGCACTTTTTACATCCATCTGGAATAACTTGATGTCCATCTTACATGCTATGCCGAAGAGTAGCCGGATCGATTCCATACGTGCCACTGGTGCGAACGTCTCGTCAAAGTCCACTCCTTCTATCTGACTGTAGCCTTGAGCAACCAAACGTGCCTTGTTTCTAACAATGTTTCCATCTTCATCGATCTTATTTTTAAAGACCCACTTTGTTCCCACAACATTGGCATTGCTTGGTTTAGGCACCAGATCTCATACGTCGTGTCTGTTGAACTGCTCTAGTTCCTCATGCATTGCTGCTACCCATGATTCATCCTTCAGTGCCGCACTCACATCCTTTGGTTCTATGAGTGACACAAAAGAGGCCAGCTTGACCATATTCTTGAAATCAATCTGAACTTTCCTGGTTCTTCTATCACCATGAATATCTCCAATTACATCACCTACTGAGTGGTTACGATGCACTTGCAACTGATTCTCTGCCCGTGTTCCTTCCTTTGTGCCCTCATCTTTAACAATGTCCTCCTTGGGCAGTGATGCATCAGCTCTGTTCTGGTTGCCTTGCACATCTTCTTCCTGTATAACTCTTTCAGCTGTTAATATGCTTCGATCATCAAACACAACATTTACAGATTCAACAATCATCCTAAGATTTTTGTTATAAACCCGAAACGCCATGGAGTGGTTTGAGTAGCCCATAAACAGCCCCTCTTCACTTCTAGAGTCAAATTTTCCAAGGTGATTTCTCTCATCGAGTATGTAACATACACACCCAAAAACATGAAAGTAGCTCAAATTTGGGGTCTTCCCTTTCCAAATTTCATATGGTGTAGTCTTGGTACCCGGCTTAACATACACTCTGTTGATGATGTAGCACGCCGTGCTTATTGCCTCAGCCCAAAACCATGTAGCCACATTGTTTGCGTGCATCATCGCTCTCGCCATTTCCTGTAGAGTTCTGTTTTTTCTTTCCACCACTCCATTTTGTTGTGGAGTCCTTGGTGCTGAGAATTGATGTCTAATCCCATACTTATTGCAGAAGCTTTCAAACACCTCGTTCTGAAATTCTCCACCATGATCGCTTCTTATTTAACCAATATTCCTTTCATCATTGAGCATTTGTAGTGTGAAGATCTTGAACTTCTCAAATGCTTCAGATTTCTCCCTTAAGAAATTCACCCAAGTAAACCGTGAGAAATCATCTACCATAACCAGAATATACCTCTTCCCAGCAATACTTTCTGTCTGTATTGGGCCCATTAAGTCCATGTGTATCAGTTCCAAGACTCGTTTAGAACCGATTTCAGGTACCTGTTTGTGTTGTACTTTTATTTGCTTTCCCTTGCAGCACCCTTTGCATGTGTTCCCAAGTCCCTTTTCAAGCTTGGGAACTCCACGAACCACCTCTGCTTGCACAATTCGTTGAAGACCATGTATATTCATGTGTCCGAGTCGTCTATGCCACAGTTCCAACTGAGATTCAACTACTGACAGACATTTGGCAGTCACATTCCACATGTAGCAGTTGTTACTCGACCTGGACCCATGTAATATTAAGTCCCCTTGATCATCCATCGCTTGACATTCATCCTTAGTGAAGAACACTTTTAACCCTTCGTCACACAGTTGGCTTACACTGATTAAATTTGCCTTGAGTCCTTCTACGTAGTAGACATTCATCAGTGGAGGTTGCGAGTCATTTCTAATCATTCCAACTCCTAATATTTTTCCTTTTGCGCCATCTCCGAAGGTTACTTTCCCGGCCTTGACTTCTCTGTATGATTCCAACACCCCCTGATTACCAGTCATGTGCCGTGAGCAGCCACTGTCAAAATACCATGGTGTCGACTCTTTATCTGTTCCTGAG